>OZ020514.1:35542177-35614806 GCA_963971425.1 Bryoerythrophyllum caledonicum | reverse complement strand
GTAGTTGACAGTTGATTTGAAGAATGTTGAGTTATATTCTTTCTCCCAAATCGCTCTAGCCATCCACCCAACAGAGTACAAATCGGCGAGCAGGGTGTATTGGTGTCGCCACTGCATCACATCCAATGCCGTTTCCGAATCTTGTGGGCCGAATTTGTAAAACAACTCTGGAGCTACCCAATGTCGTCCACGACGTTGATTGTCAAGCTCCTTGTCGGTCCGGAATCCATATTTTGATGGCTGTTTGTGTGATACTCGGCTCGCAATTCCCCAATCACAAACGCCAATGAAGACGGACCCTGGTTTCTCTGGAGGAAAGTGGAGAAGCACGTTTGTGGGAGCGATGTCATTGTGAATGACATTTGCCTTGTGGACTTGGGCCATGGTGCACATCAAAGCCCAGGCAAGTCTTGCTCTATTCTTCCGAAAGGCTAAGATTTGTGTTGTATCTTCGCCGAAATATATGGAGCTGAAAGGATTGAGTTGCTCAAAGCCGCCGCATTTGCCTTTGAATCGTTGGTTTTAAAATACGCCCAGCTACCACCATTCCACCACAATATGTACGCCTCCATATTCTTTGTATTCACCGCTCAAAACATTATAACTCCTGGGTGTGCAACATGACATATCATGGCCTCGTGAGACCGTTGTCTAAATTTCTCCTTCGGATGAGACGCCGTTGGCATTTTCCCGGCAAACTCCATGTATGCCGAAATGGCTCGCACACCCACAATGCGGACGTTCCGAACCTTTCCGTATCCACCAACGGCGTCATATCCGGAAGTCTATAAACTCCGATATCTTCTGGAAGAAATTGCACGCTGTGCAACATATGCGCCTCCATGGCTGACTTCATCGCTTGTTCATTCCAAGGCATACCTCTCGTACGAGAACTTGAAAACCTGCCGATGGAGGTCTTCACACCTTCAAGGAACTTGCGCAGTTCCAAGTCGTGTGGCTGATGCTGGCCCTGTGAGGTTTTTTCACCTCACAATCGAATACATGCGATGCATTACTCGTGCATTGAGTGATTACTCTCTCCATGAATGAGGCATAGTGATACATGCCATATGCATCCGTGAACAATTCAGAACTCTCCAGAGCTCGCTCGAATTTTGACTGGAGGTCGGCCTGTAGGCACATGATTCCTGGCTCTCCCTTCTCCAAATGAACTTGACGGAATTGCACCACGTCAATTTCACACCATCGACGGTAGTATTGTATTGCCACACCTCGAAGAAATGCGATATACTCCTTTGGTGGATAACCGGCATCCTTCTGGTGCGCAGACATTTTTTGTTTCGCCCTTTTCGACGGTGCCTACGGTGCATCGGAAGGATTGCGGCTCGACTCTGCAGCGCTAGTAGGTGGAAGCTCAGATGCATTTGGAGCATCGAAATCAACTTACGCAGGCCGCTTTCCAGTATTACGATCAGTGGCCATTGCAATAATCACAACCCTACACAAACTAGAATTTATAAAAAAAATCAAAACCTCCCCCGGACCCAATGTGTGGTGGCCCCCCTCTTAGTTCCTAGCAAAGTACGAATAGTACTAAGACAAGGAGCCACTTGAGAGGAGCCTATGTGATTTCAGACTAGAATCTGTCCCATTTATAGTGAAATGATAAACTAGGCCTCGCATGCGCCTAACCAAGACGCCACGCGTTCGGCCCGTTCCCGCTCGCGCCCGGCCCGTTTCCGTACGCGCCTAGCCTCTAGCGAACGTGTCTGGCCCTCCAGCGAACGCGCTCGGCCCTCCAACGAACACACTCGGCCCTCTAGCATACGCGCCCGCCCCTCTAGCATATGTGCCCCGACGCTCCAGCGTACGCTCCCGGCCCGTAACCGAACACGCACATCATGTTCCTACAAGCGCCCAGCCTGTTCCCACACGCGCCAGCCTATTCCCGCACGCGCCCAGCCCCGGAGTCCACGCGCCTGACCTTGCATTCTACGCGCGAGGCCCCAAATCCTACGCCTGGGACCCCGAATTGTACGCGCAAGATACTAGGGTACGCGCCCGGTCCCCAAACGGCATGCGCGCGTCCGCCATGCCATGTGCGCGGCCGTGCATTTGCCATGCCCCGTGCGCGCTCGACCCACTAGTATAAATGGTCGCGCGCGCCGCCCAACCCGACTCACAAACTCCAATTGGAAATCGTGTCCTCCAACAATCTTTTTAAGGTGGTGATTGCGTAATCTTTGATTGGGGCTCCAGATTTGCACACATTACTATAACGTATTGCATCACCGCATTGATCACCATTCGAATTAATGAACATCGCTACCTTGGATTATTTTGAAATCTACGGTGGTAATTTTTATTAGTTTTTTTTAGATAGAGCTTAGCATAGTTAACGAATATTTTGGTAGAATTATTTACAGTGTTCGGCTATGGAGAGTGAGAGTGAGCCGGATGCCCAACAACAGCCACCAATGTCCTCCACACAAAGGAAGAGGGAGAAAGACAAAAATAGGCTGAGGCACGGGAAGCTCCAAAAGAAGCGGATGCATGTGTTCAACAATCCAGCGAAGATTGCATTCGTGGATTGGCAAGATGAGCCATCGCCATGGTCCTCCTTCACTTGCGAGGATTACATTGAGTGGTGCCACGTGTCGAAGATGTTTCGTCCACATCGCCATTTAATAAATCGTCGCGCAAACAAGGCGAATTTGAAGTATTGCATATATGAGGCGTTTCGAGCTCGTGCCTTCCAAGTTCAACAATACTTATAGGAGCTCGAATTCATGCCCCGCAATGATTGTCCACTCTATCTCGCTTGCATGGTATATGCGGAGGTCGTTCCTAATAAGCGAGTGGATTAGAGGACTGTGCGGAAAACTCCAAAAATGCCGAGGGTGTGGATGCATGCCGAAGTGCCTAGGGAGCAGCATCCTATGTTTCATTTTGCGGCACTAGGGCCACAAAAAACGGATGGCCGAGAAAAAGTAGCTCCACTAGAGTTAAATTCATCACCGGATTTGAACTCAGATGGACTTGTAGGTTTGTGTTTATCGACTTCTCTAGTAGCGCGTGCGTCACGAAAAAAGTGCCAACGAGTGAAGCTCCATCAAGCAAGACATCTACTACTTCAAGGAGGTGGCCAAGTAAGCAGCCGAGATAGAAGAGTTGCGTCGAGAACGTGTTGCCAGCTAGGCTAGTATTGGCGGAGTTGCTCGAGGTGTGGACGACACAATCCTCGACAATGTTATTGGCAACATTACTAGCTGCTTGCTGGAGACCCCGACAAGACCACCGCGTCACTGCTTCGCTAGTCGTTCGTTGGTTTTTATACCGCGGCCGACTATAGCAACACAACCATTCGTAGATTACATCTGCACCGAGGATTCTCTGTCGTTTTCCCCAGCTAATCCAAGCACGGAACTTGTTCAGCTTCGCACTGCAAACGATAGGCTTTGAAAAAGGATTAGATCGGTGAGCGAGCACTACTATCAATGGAAGGTGGCATGCATCTTGAATGTTGATCGTGCGAGGCAAATGGCAATAGAGGTCCAGAAGATTGACAACGTATATTTGACGAATAATACGCGCCGTGACTTTGGACTCACATCTTGGGCTCACATCGACGAGATGTTTTCAACTGAATTGCCTCTGTTGCCAGATGGTAAATCTATTGACTGCGCAAAGTTGGAGTGGGACCACGCAGAGGCTATGTCTACTCACGCCCTTCAACCAAGCGCAAACATGGCACCACGCAAATTATGGCCAACACCCGCAAGCTTCACGCAAAATGAAGATGCTTGCCCGGTTTGTTTAAATCCTTTCAGGCTAGAAGGTGCATATGCTCTTGGCACGTGTAGGTGTTTATACCATCCGATGTGTCTCCTAGGTGGTATCTTGAGACGTAGGTTTTGCGCAAAGTGTAGAGCACCATTTCATAAGCGCTTGTATGAATTGTTTGGCCTCACCACCTACATGCCACCTAGTTGGGAGTTGAACCCGGAGAATGCGCCTGGGGATGCCTATGCTCAAAAGTGGACAGAAGATTTGGTGTGGAATTGGCGTGCACAGTGCCACCAACTTTGTAAGTCGAGTGTAAGCACGCAATTTGGTTGGGAAAATGACCACGAAGAAATTGTACGAGTGGCCATAAAGCTCATATCGGGAACCACCGCGGACCATGTTGGTAAACGAAATTTCTTCTATCAAGTCATGGGCGGATATTGGGATGCTAGGCGGAAGCTATTTCAATTTAGGCGACGTCTAGATGGGAAACTATGGAATCACCAGGGATGTGTGGTCTCAGAATTGGGAGAGGCCACTGATCTTGACCTTTGTAATGCGTGGCAATGGGAAGAATCGCAATGGAAGGAAACTTGGAAGGAGGAAGCTATTGACTTCCTTCTTGAGGAACATAGTCCGGCGACCATGAAGACTCTCAAAGCACTTTGGAACTCCGAAATGTTACGTGCTCTGATAACCGCGGATGCTAGAGGCCCATCCTGCAATTTGTGAGCGCCTCGTAAATTGCTGGATGATGGGGCCTCAGGAAGTGGTGAACCAAGTAGAGCCGATTCGTGATGAAGTGGAGTATATGCAAATAGAATGCAAGATGAAAGCCTAGCATTTGTAACCATTTTGTATGTTGCAAAATTTGCATGTGCAATATAAATATAAGGACATCTTTAAAGCATTGACCCATTTCTTGCATCTCCTTTGAAACATTAAAATTAGTTTGTAACATTTAAGATAATCCAATTTGCAACATCAAAACTTTCCATGGTCCCTGTTCGCGAGCGCCCGGCCTCACAGCGCACGCGCCCGGTCCCCATTCGCGCGCGCCTTGCCACAAATTGTGCGCGCCCGGCCACAAATCGCGCGCGCCCGGCCTCAAAAGGCACGCGCTTGTCCCTCTTTTGCGCGACCCGGCCTCACAGCGCACGCGCCCAACCCTGAAGCACACGTGCCCGCTTCCATTTGCACGCGTCCGACCACTCAATTCGTACGCGCGAGACCATGATTGGTACGCGCTTGTCCCATCTCGTGGCCTTCGGGGGGCATGGGCGCCTCGCTATAAGTTTTGAAATCGTGGCACGATGGGCCCACTTCCCTGGTTCTTTGGCCTGCAACTGCCACGTGGCGGCTGCTTGCTAAGCACTATTGGGAAGTGGGTCATAGTGTCTATTGACACCCTTTTACTCCCGGTGTCTAATGACACCCTTTTACTCCCGGTGCCCCTTCACGCTAGTTTCAAGCATGGACTCAAGTGGGCCTTCTGAGATTCGGGCATCCGAGAAGAAAATGAAAAAAACGACAGCGTGATGAGGGACGAGTACGCAACCACAAGTAGAAGAAATGCATTCACATATTCGTCGATGGTGAGGTGAAGGCATCTTGAGGCTGGGGAGATGTACCAAGTCCGTGGACATTTATACAGTGTGCAAAGTACATTGCCAGGTGTCATTTGGGACGAATGTGGCCGCATTGGCGGTATTCGCAACTTCGAAAATACGACAAGGGTAATTTAAATTACTGCACCAATGAAGTATTCAAAGATCGGTGCATCCAAACGTACCAACACATCTACAACAGGGCAATGGTTCACCAGAACAAGGTGAATCTATCCATTTTACGTATGATGTATGCTGAGATTATACTCAAAGTAGTAGTCGATTGGAGGACGATGGAAATACAACCAAACTCCAAGATCACACCAGTATCCACTACGACACTACCAATAGAGCGCAAGTTTCCGAGCGAAGCTCTAGGAAAAGAGGCCAAGGAGGTTGAAGTTCCAAACGAGGAAGTCGTGTGGTCTGACACTTCCAGTGACGACTCGGATATTGGGTGTGATTCAACTTATCGCAAGGAGATTGAAGGCTTTACTAAATGCCATTGGCTAGATTCTGCCCTCTAAGAAACACCGACAATTGGAGAAGATTCCGGCAAGGAAGAAGATCCAACTGAGATGGACGCGGTTGCATATGAGAACATCAATGAAAACCTAGAGTCTTCTGATAATGTTCCAATTGGACGAGAGGCTCATCTTCAACTTCTTGCTAACTATCAACAGAGTTTACAAGAAAACAAGAATCTGGTAGAAGAAGCCAACCGCAACAAAGAAGAACTTCAAAAATTACGTGCTGGAGTCCAAGAAAAGGACAATCAAATCCAGGAATATGCGAAGTTGGTGTTTACTTTAAAGTCGTAGAATTTGACAGCAATGGAAGTAGTGCCATGAATGATAAACGGGCAATTTTGTAATATTTTGAAATCATAGACCTTGTGAATTTTGTAAATTGCACTTCATTTGTAAATGGCTTTAGTTCCAAACAATATTGTTTATCTCTGACGTTAATCAAGTTTGTATGGTTCAACATGTTTTTTAATTTGTACAATGTAATAAAGTGAATGTTCTAAACAATCTTGAATACATTTAAATTATATATTTGATGAATGTGTTATGATCTTCCATGATTGTACAACTTCATGTACCCCTGTCAATGAATTAAATTCACTTTTGTCTAATATTTGATAACCGACTACAATAGTCTATAGTATCATCGAGAATTTTTCTGTAATGGAATTTATATCATGTGTTGAAGAATAAAACTCAAGTTTTTGTCTCAAACATGTAAATCATAAGACTAAACAATAAAAATCATGTTACTTTCTTGCATAATAAATGATTTGGGATGTAACAAAATCCCCAATATTAATGCAACATTATTATTCTTGGTTGAATTATATGTAACTAATTGCAACGGCCTTCCAAATGATAAGAGATGGCATTCTACCATACAAATTATCCATATTATATCTTAACATGAGTATAAGTTTGCCATACAAATCATTGAGCATGCTAATTAAAGGTACTAACTCTCCTCAAAAAATCATTAAGTAAACATAAGTATTGTGTGCCTAAGTAAGTATAAGTATTAAATATTGTATGTGAAAGTATAAGTATTGTATAAGTAAGTATAAACTCAAGGCACTAGGTTATAAGTAAGTATACACATTGTATGTCAAGTTCAAGGCACACCCCTCTCGCGTACGCGCGCAACCCTCCAGCGTACGCGCGCAACCCTCTTGCATACGCGCGCAGCCCTCTTGCATACGCGCGCAGCCCCCTCGCGTGCGCGCACCTCTTGGTCGTATGCGCCCGCCATAGGTAACTAATTTACTATAAATATGAGATTTCAAAGTTACGGGCCCCACTTCCTAGGCGCTTTGGCCTCCAATTGCCGCGTGGCGGCTACTTGCTTGGCACTTTTGGGAAGTTTTTAAGGTGTCTATTGACACCTTTGTATTTTGCCACCTTTGTATTCCTCCACCTCGTCACCATGGATTCTGGACAACCATTTACCACTAGCAGTCCCCACGGAAAACGACAACGTGATTTTCGTTAGGCACGCTCAAAGCAGAAGAAGCGCCTTCACGTGTTGATGGATGAAAAGATGAAGGCATTTTCTGGTTGGGAGGCAGTTCCAATTCCATGGACATTTGCACAATGTGCAAAATACATTGGATGGTGTCATTTGGGGCACCTCTGGCCATACTTGCGTTATTCTCTAATGCGACGTACAAATAGGGCCTATTTGAGGTACTGCACCAATGAAGTCTTCAAGGACCGTTGCATCCAAGCGTACCAGCACATTTTTGACCAGGCGAAAGAGCGCCGCAACTTGGTAAATATTTCATTTTTACGGATGGTTTACGCCGAGGTGGTACTTGGCGTATCGGTTGATTGGAGGACAATAGAAATCCAAACCCACTCCAAGATGGCGCCAGTCATTGGATTAACAATACCGTTTGTGCGGAAGTTTCCAGGAGAAGGTCTCAGGAGAACAATGGAAGTTGAACCTTCGAATCAAAAAATCAAGTGGTCCTTGTCTTCATCTGACAACTCAGATGTTGGATTTCATCAGTCTATGCGTAGGCAACAAGAATTGTCCATCATATCAGGCTTGAACCCTAAACCGTCGGTTTCACAACAAGACGGAGATGCCACAAAGACGGATGCGGTATTTGAGGAGGGCGAGGACAATAAAAAAAAGTCTACGGAGAGTGACTGGGTGAGTCGTGACGATTATCTTCGAGTTGTGAAGCGACTGAATGAAAGCTTGAAGGTAATTGAGGATCAAGGAGAAGATCTCGATGAGAAGGAAAATGAAGTTGCGGAATGTCTTGAAGAAATTCAAGACTTGAAGGCACAAGTTCAGGAGAAAGACCATCTTATTTCATTTTTTACTGGCTTTAGTGGAGTTCAGAACTACAACAGTGCTAGAAATGTACATAGAGCAATGTTGAAATGTTTTGGAACAAGAGCTTTCGACAATTTTGTTATTGCCATCTAATTTTGAGCGATATTTTGTATACTTAATAAAACCTTGTAAATTGAGTGGCATCATGTATATTTAGTGGATTTTTATGAGATGTTTTACATATCAAAATGTTAAGTGTTGCAATGTTTCAATATATCGTCGAATTAGTACAAACCTTGAAGTACTATGGAAGAATCTAAATCGTGAGCCTGACCCTTAGAATGCGCGCCCGGCCCCAAATCTGGGCGCCCGGCCACACATTAAATGCGCCCCAACAATGTGCGTGCCCGGCCACATGGAGTACGCACACGGCCCCACATTGTGCGCGCCTGGCCCCACAGCGTGCGCGGCTGGCCACTGAGAGTATGTGCGCGGTCCCCCTTGTGCGCGCGCGGCCCCAGATGCTCCTGCTCCAGCACTATATAAGAACTATATGCGATGTGCTTGACTCACCTCACATCCTTGGCTTCGTGTCCTGGAACTCCTTATTGGGCTCCTTGCATGAATCTACAAGTTTGTGAGTGTCCTTTGGGTCATTATTTTCTATGCACACACAATTTCCTATTACTTTTGGCGGATTCTCTTTGGCACAACATTGCGCACCAATTTTATTGTGATGTCGTCTCAACAAAGGGCTCAAACAAAGGAGTGGGCCCCATGGTACACATTTAACAAGAAGGATCAAGTGACATGTGTTTGGTGCAATTACACGTTCGCATACAAACGTGGGAGGTGCATGTCACACTATGGGTATCCACAATGGACAAAGACTTTGTGCACTAAGGCCCTAACAACTGTTAAGGCCCGTTTTAAAAGATGCGGGAATATTATTCCTACTAGGATGACCGAGGCGGAGATCGTTGGCCTTCCTAGCGCACCAGCAACATGTTCCACTGAACCTTGTTCTAGCGAATCCATCCAACAAGGTAGTTTCTTGGAAACTCGAAATGAGGAGAACACGTAGTCCACAAATCGTCTAAGCCAAGCGGCATCATCAACACCAAGATCTGTACGACAACAGAGCTTCCCAGAGGCTTACCAAATAGAGAAACGAAAAGAGTTAGACGAATTATAGGCACAATTTTTTTATGAAGCAAACGTTGCATTCAACGTGGTTAGACATCCGGCCTTCATCAAGGCCACTCTCACAACGTCAAAGGCGGGTTTCGATTATACACCGCCATCGTACAATGCCATGAGGACGACATACATTGAGCCTTTAAAAAAAAAGTGAAAGACCTTGTGGATAAGAAGACCGGCGTAGATATTGCCAAGTATGGGGCAACAATATGCTCGGACGGGTGGGACAATGTTACACGTCGCCCTCTCATGAATATCATGCTCGTATGTCCAATGAGTGATATCTTCTTGGGATCTATAGACACCACGGGTATGAAGAAATCTACGGCATATATAGGGGACCAATTGAAAAGTTTTATCCGTAAGGTTGGACCATTGAATGTGGTCCAAGTGTGCACTAATAATGCTTCAAACATGTTGGGGGCAATGAAGAAGGCCAATGATAAGTACCCGCACATATATACTCAAGGGTGTTGTGCACATATTTTGGACCTCCTTCTCGAGGACTGGGGGAAGGAAGGCATGTTTGCAGACCTCGTCCAGAAGGCAAAACAGATTGCATTGTATATCCGGAACCATCATGTAACCATGGCTCTTTTTCGTCGATTTTTGCCGAAATTGTCTCTGTTGTGGCTAACAACAACAAGGTTTGCATGCAATTACATAATGATCCATCGTCTATTGGAAGTGAAGAATGCCCTGGAGATGGTTGTGATTGACCCAGCATGGATATCCTATGTGTCATCTCTTTTCGATAGGCAAAACGGGCACCGTGCCCATGCGAAGGCATCGCAGGTGCGAGCCACCGTTCTGGACAAGACTTTCTAGCATCGGTGCACTAACTTTGAATTTGTAGTGGCACCAGTACTAAAGGCATTGCGGACTTTTGATGGTGACACTTCGGCAATGGGAATTGCTTGGGTGACCATGAACAAGCTAAAGCAGCACGTGTTCAAGCTACGCAATGCACCGTTCAACATGCCAGACGGAATTGAAACTCGCCTCGAAGGACCATTCCTACGGCGTTGGGAGATGATGACAATAGATCTCCATTATGCAGGGGCTTTATTGAATCCTTATCTAGCCAATAACTTGCAAATTCAAAACAATGGTGAGGCCAAAAGGGCCCTAAACAAGGTTGTTATGACGCTTTGTGGTCCACTCGGAGTGTCTTTTTCGGTAGTATTGATTGAAATCACGGAGTATGAAGAATTGCGAGGCCCATATTCACCATTGGAAGCTGGGGAAATTGAAAACAACAACCTGTTGCCTCACCAATGGTGGAACCTCGTGGGCGGGCAATCATTGCCTATCATTGCGAAGCGTATACTAGCACAAATCTGCTTGGCCTAGTCATGTGAGCGTGATTGGAGCATGTATTCGTTCGTGCATAGTAAGAGCCGAAATCGCTTGGGAGTGCAGAAAGCGGAAGATTTGGTTTACATCTACACGAATAGTCGATTGCCTCGAGAAGTGCTCGACCGGACCCGATTCGATGGTATGAGGAGAATGTGCATTCGGAGGAGTCTGATCCAGATGGGGGACTTCCTTCAAACACAGAGGACAAGGGCTTGGAGTCGAATGATGGGGGTTACAACTTGATGGGCGGCGATTGGGAAGACCTTGCCGGTGACAACAACCTCGTATCTGATCATAGCCCACCTAGGGACAACTCTGCAAACAACGAGCACAGTGGAGATGCACTACATGACCATTTTCAAAACGTCCACAGTGACTTAGTGGATCCTTTTGTGTTTGATGATGTTGACGTAGAAGCAGTCCATACTGTAGTAGGATAATCGGGTGAAGACCGTGCCCAAGAAGCTAGGGCAGATGAAGATGGGTCAGCATTGGGGGGCAATCCTGATGGAGATGACAACATCTCGGAGAATCAGTCTCCTAACTCAAACGGCTCTAGCGCCTCAGGCCCTTCTAGTGGCGATGGCCGTGATCTTGACGGTCATGGCATTGGCATTGTTGCGCACAATGCATTTCCTCACGATGGAAACGAAGTGAGCAGTGGTGGAAACAATAATGAATCCAATGAGCCAATGGCCACCACGGGGTCCATTGAAGTTGTGAGAAACACTCATTTTTTGCCTCAAGCAATAGAACCGGACTCAGAGGAAGACATGCCACTCCAAGATTTGTTTCGGCGGCCATGTGCTCAAAGTACCGCATCAATTGGAAGAAGTCTTTTACGTGTAAAGAAAAAGACCTCTTCAGCAATAGTTCGGCCACCCGTCCACCGTAGCGCACTCGACCCAAATGGTGGTGTGGAGCGCGCGATACTAACCCCACAACTTCCCTCCGCAAGGGTTGGGTCCTCTACTATGAGCAGCCATTTAGGGACACGGAGGGGCGAGAACAATGGTACTCTCCCTTTCTTCACGGGACCTTGGCGAAGCGGAACCTCGGAGAGAGTCATTGGGGCCAAAAGCAACCGCTCTAAAAACATGGATGGAGTAACAGACAAAAAGAAGAATATCCCAGTAAAACGACTTGTGAACGCCGCATCAACTACTGGAGCCGAGCTACAAATACAAAACTTGGCCTCGGAGATTGAAGAGTACATGGCACCAGTCTTGGAAAATTCAGTGGAGAAACTCTCATCATCGGGCGATGATGCAGACAATGAGGATTGCAATGAGGTACCTGGCGACAATACAACGGTGCTTCGCGGGCTTTCTCTACCTTAAAATGTTCGCCGATCAAAACGGAAGCGGAAACACAATGAAGAATCTCCAAGCTTAGATGATTAAAAGATGACGGACACGAGGGTACTACAAGTTAAAAGTGACTTTAGTGGTGTGGTGATAGCATGGTACAATAGTACCGCGGTTTTAAAATATGTACTTGGTATTGAGAGTGCCCATTCATGAAAGCACCACATTGAAATAAATAATTTTAATGTTAGGGCACCCTGGTACAATTGTATTCTTTCAAATTCTCTAAACCTCAGCACTTTTGAGAGGCAAACGCAGTGTTCGATCGCGCGCGCCCGGCCCTAACCGAGCGCGCCCGCGACCCACAATGGTACGCGCCAAGCCCTTGACACTGCGCGCCCGGCCCCTATCGGTACGCGCCCGACCTTGACGGTATGCGCCCGACCTTGATATGCACGCGCCCGGCCCTTAGGAGTACGCTCCTAGCCCTGTATGTACGCTACCGGCTCTAAGTCATACGCGCCCGGCCATAATTGGAACGCACCCGGCCATAATTGGAACGCACCGGGCCCTACATGTACGCGCTCGGTCCAGATTGGTATGCGACTAGCCCCAAATGCTGTGCGCGTGGTCCAAAGGCAGGCGCCCGCCCCTTGATGTGAAGTAGAAAGCTGTCTGATGTGTTGTGCACACGTGTTTTACTAGGGGGTAAGTTGAAAATTTGATGTAGGGTTTGTAATTTTTTTTACACGTAATTGTCCGCCAAAAAGTGTTGTCCGTCCTGTCTGTCCATCCTACTGTCCGTCCGTCCACTGTCTTTGGGTCCCTGTCCATCTATGTAGACAACCCTGCTTATTATGATCATTGCAGTAACAGCTCTGGAAGTCTAAACGCTGAGAAGCGAGGTGGGAAGATGAGCGGTAGGGTTTGTTGTGAGGGTGTTTATACTTTCTTGCTGAGCGTAGGATTTGGCTGGGTGAGCCATGAGAGGCATTGAGGCGCCGCTCCACTTCCTTGTGCGCTCCAGGATTTGTTGATGCGTAGATTAATCTGGTTCCTTTGATTGGAAGTAGGGGGCTTCTCAGCTCCCACGCTAATTTGTGGTGATTTTGGGGCGGTACATGGATGGCGCCTTGTGGAAATCTGCCCGTTGAGCGGGACAACTTGGAGCAAGGTAACTTGGGGCCGTGGCTGGCGGAGATGCCGCTTAACTTGCGGTTGGATGCTTGTGCTTGGCTGCTATTGCGTGAGCAAACGCTCGGATTCCTTCCCTTGCAACTCGGGTTGCGCATATTCTCCAAAGTAATCTTAAGTTGAGGAAGTGAAATTCTGAGGAGGTTAGGGAACTTACCTTGTTGGTGATGATGTTGCCCGTTGCTTCTTGTCTTTGTTGCCGTGTTGATGATATATGCATCTGGTAGTGTTGAGGGGGTTCTTGACAGCATTTCGTTTGGTACCCTGTGTGTCAATGGAGTTCTCGGCGACAGTTCATACGCCGGCCTGTCTGTGCATGGGCTCTCCTTTTGCTTTTGGGTGTACTTCTACCTTGGATTGTTTGCTGCTGGTAGGTGAATTTTGGGCAGCCTTGCTTTAGTCAGTACTTCTGTGCTTAGAGCTTCTTTATTGTTTTTGCTGATTCGTATCCATTGCTTTGTTGCACTATCCTGATTTGCGGCCTCTGTGTGCAGGTTGCCGAATCTACTTTGGAGCTCAGTCTGCAACACCACCAACAATTCTTCCACGGCGGGTGAGCGGACACATGTGCACTGAAGGAGTATGGATTTACCACCACATTTTTATTTGTTTTTGTGTTTACACATCTCGTGTAATTGCTTATATTGTGCCTAGGTGTTGTGCCATGTCTAGGTGCTGTGAACATTGATTTGTAAACAAGGCTTTCTTATGAATTTTCAAGGTGCAAGAGACTGTGCGACAATATGACGTAAATGAGTTGAGGTTAGAAATGTGTGTATTTGTGTGGGTTCGCTGAGATGTTGAAGAGGGCGCGTTCTTCCTTCTTATGGCACTTCTCTTGAAAAATGGACAAGTGGAATTCGCTGCGTTGAATTCTGCTACGAGCAACTGCTCCCCTCCGTTGAGGCGCTCCGGTGATGGTCTTGTCTTCTGTGTTAGTACGCTATCGTCTCCGGAAATATTGCGCGTTGGTGTGTGTTGGGGTCGCGATGCACCCATACAGCCTGTGTTCGACAACTAGTACGAAGTTATCTCCCTGAAGCCAGAGTTTGACCTCTTGTTCGGAGTAGTCTCCCGGATCAGAGCTGACCCTCCTTCAAAGCTCCCAAGGCAATCGTTGGCTCCAAGGCTACGAGACGCTCTGTCTTGGGTTCCTTTGCCATTTGATGGTGATGACAACTCTGAATTCAGTGCGGAATCGAGCGACAACGATGAAGACGCGGGTGATGGTGATGGGATCGACGCCAACCTCTAGACAGACAGACACAAAGATGGTGGTGAAGACGGAGATGATGGTATTGATAGGGTGACGATCACGGCACCAATGGCAGTTGAGACTCAAACTTGTTTTAGTGCCTACCTTTGATTCCAACGACATTTGTTGCCAGTAAGAGGAAGGTTTCCATCGCCAAAACAGGGTCCCAGGTTCAACGCCAAGTCAGGGACAAAATGCTTGTACCCTTTCCCGTCTACCCATTGGGAGTAGTGCACCTGTTTGTGGAAAGTCTCACAACACATGTTTCCATCGCTACAATAAAGTCCATCGAAGCCATCGGACGAAGACATCGGACGAAGACGAGACAAAGCCAAAACAAAACAAGAACAACGACACGCCATCTTGCAAGAAGCCTTTCATTATGTACCTTGGTCGGAAGAAGAAAATGTCCGACGGTTGTAGCTTAAAGGCAACACGTGAAGATGAGGGTCTCGAGCCCATGATGAAGGATTTTGTGTAGAGAATGGAGGTTTAAATGATAGGGTTCCAAAATTGAGGACATGTACTTAACATTTAAACTTTGTAATCTTGTGTGGCTACAATTGTGGTTAATAGAGTTTTTCATGCCCCTATTATATTCCCATTCAATGAAATCTCTACAAGACAATGTCCTTGTGAAGAATGTCCACCTCTGAATGAGAGTTGCACTGAATATATTGTCTTTGATAATTTCGTCTTGATAATTTCGTCTTGATAATCTCGTTCACCGGGAGTGTTTCCTTTACTAATACAGAGGTTTTTTATTTCTTAGTGCTCAAGATGTCCGTCTTCTTGTTTTGTTCGTTTCCGGCACTTTTCTAGTAGGGGCTTGGCTGTATATTTATTAATGTAAGACAAATATTTTATTCTTCTACACTTCATCTCGTCATTACTAGGAGTTTTTTGTCTCTTTGTTCCAAATGGAAAAAAATGACCTTATGTTATGTATTGACAAAAGCGGTTCGTTTATTGATTATACAAAGGCTATTTCTTTGAACTTAATATGTAGATATTCATGTAGATATTCATGAAGATAATCTTACGAATATCTACATATTAAGCTGTAAACTATTTTAAACCCTAAGGTACTATGACAGTTTCAAGTAAGAAACACTTGAAAACTATAATATATTAGCGCCATGAATAAAGAAGGAAGCAAGAACTTTTATTTCTAATTTAGATTGTAGGATCCCAGTTAAGACTTATTAAGTAACATACTCAAAAAAATTCTTACACTTTGACCGCACTAATCAAAAGACTATAGTATTTGAAGTCAAGCAAATAGTTCATTATTCTTTCCTATATTCTATAGTGGATTAGCAAATTTGACTTCACTTGATGTCAAATTTTGCACTATAAAAGGTCTAAATCCAAAACCCTTGTGTGAAGCATGATGTGAGTTCCTTAAACAACAATCTTTAGATGTAGATGACAGGTGTAGCAATTCAAAACAACTATGGAACAAGTGGGGGGTCAAAAATTGCAAATTCACATTTTTTTTTAAACTTATTAAGTTTTACATTGATAATCCAAATGGTCAATAGGAAGGTTTATAGCACATATTGTTGGGGAAGGAATAAAAAGTTGCTTATACAAAGATCTCTAAGTTTTAGGCCCAAAAAAATAAGTTTTTTAGCTGCTACTTGCCCTAAAATGTATCAAAATGTTTGACTTGGGCTAATATACTACTTTTCACTGAAGACAACAACTTTTTTTTAACAATAAGAAAGAAAATAGTTTGAAATGAAATTTCATTTCATATTGCTATAAATTGTCACGGTCATAGAAGCCTAATCATACTTCAAATTGCCATTCTCTGACACTTGGTCCATACCGGATTAATTTTTTAAAAAATTAACAATTTGGTGGTTAACTCATTATTTATTCTCTCTTGAGCTTAATAGATGGAAATCCTTATAATATTTGAAGGTAGTAACTTTAAAAGTCAATCATAAACGATACACGGGTAAAAACAATTGTAAGCCATATATATATATATACATGTATATTTGTAGTGGAAAAAACAAACACTTTATTCACGCCGGCCTCTACTGGAGACCGGAGTTCTTCTTCTTCTTCTTCTTCTTCTTCTTCTTGTACGTAAGTACCGATGTCTAGGTGGGTGTATATGTATTTGTGTCTCTATACAAAAAAAAAAATATTATCAACATTTTTTTTTTAATTGTCTCCTTCTAGTATCTTCCATTTTATCTTTGTATTGTTTATCATCTTCCTCTCTCCATTGTCCCTATCCTATTTCTCGTTCTTATCATTTATTTCTTGCTAAATTTTATTCGTTATATTTAAATTATTATGTTTTCTCCCTCCTTATTGTATTTTCTATTTAATTTTTATACTTAAAGTCAGCTCCCTCCCTCCATTATCCCCATTGTTCTCTTTTCTCGATCTTTCTATTTTTTATAATTCTATTTTCAAATCCATCCCAATTTTTTCCGTTCTCTCGTTTAAAAAATTTAGATACATGTATAAATCTACATTTTTATCTCTTTACATATAATTATATATGTGTATATACATACACACACAAATATAAGTGTTGTAGTCCAGTGGTTCGTAATTTCCAAAGTTAACTAGAAATAATCCTCAAGCCAACCCACCTAACCAGATTGTTTCTAGGGATTTTAATTGTGTGTCAAACTTTCTAAATCTAAGAACAATACATACTCAATACCTTAGCACACCCGGAAGGATGGCTTTCTCAATACCTTGGTGACTAGTAACAAGTCACCACAAATGTTTAATTTAAACTCTGTTGAGCGTCAGAGTAGTTTTCCGGTAAGTTTTTACAATGCTAGAGAAATCACTGCCCTACGTTCTTGCAATCTAGAGGCTATAATCTTGACAACCTATGTGTACACAATAAAAGAGTTAAAAGGTTGCAGCTAGTTCACCGACCCTTACTATTTACCGGAAACAGTCCCGAAAACAGCCCGGAAAACAATCCTGGTAAACATGTCACGCAAAGTCGGATTCCAACTACAACCACACCCAATGAATCAAACAAGGAAGATACAAGAATCACAACAGTCTAGTGCTAAGTAATTCACATTATCAAGGCAACTTTCCACGGGGATCAAGAGATCTCATCCACTATAAGGGTAGAAAACCGGGAATACTCCAGACTCACGCTTAGCCGGGATTTCTCATGGTGTTCTAAGTAGGGGGATGTCACCCCTCCTTCCCACCAATCCAACTGTCTTACTCTTTTATGATAAGGGATGTTATCATAAATAGCAGTGGGCTTCTTGGATCCCATTTGGTAAGCAACTCTATCTGGTCCAACCGGTCTAGGATTAAGAGTAGATCTCGGATCTTACTCCACCATCTAGCTCCAATATCCTACTCTTTTTGGAAGCCTTAGCTCAAATTCAACCACATAGCACTCAACAAGCAACAACCTTGTACATCCTAGCAAAGACCTACTAGGACTCAACTCTCTCCCTCTCTACTCACACAAGCTCAACAATAATTCTAGACACAAGCAATGAAGGCAAGATACAAGCAAAGCAACAAAGAGAAGAGTACTTTAACAAAAAGCCCAAGGCTCCTTAAGTACACAGAGGTCACTAGCTACCTTCCAAAAACTAGTTCCACAATAGGTGGGAGACAACACCAAGATCCTAGAATTGAGGGTTGCCTAGTGACCGGCGGATAACCAGTTAGACTGGTAATCCAGAAGACTCAAGACCGGTAAAAGCATACTTTAACAATAGTAGGTAGCCGGGTGCACAATGGGGCCCCATCAACATTACTACTTCCACCCTACTGTTAATCTACCGCATCTAGCAACATCCTATCTACGTATAGGATAAATCCACAATAACATATAACATAGGCTCATCTAGAAGATCCATCCGGAAGAGTGGAATTATCTTCCGGTAGATCCATAGAAGGATTGATCAAAAGATTGGAAGTATTCATGGGTATATTGCCAAGAGAATCCACCAAAAAGTTGGAAACCTCAATCGGGAGATCTACCGATAGATTGGGAGTTTCTATCGGTATATTAGAAATCTCCACCGGATCAACAAGCATAGCTACCGGAGACATGTTGTGGCTAGCCGTGCTGTGATTCTCTCACGTTAGTTGGGATGGAAGATTAGGTTTAAAAACTCAACCACTGTCCTCAACCGGTTATTCATAAACTGTTCACTACGATAGCACTCCAATGCGTCGTAGGAGCTTCATTGGTGCTTATCCAACAACTCCCGTTTGACCCCGGGCTTCCATCCTTCCTCTTCTGCAAGAGAATACACATTACGCCATAATTCTCTGGTCCATAATTGGAAATCAACTCGGTAGACTCCCCGGGGTGTCCCGGGAGGTAGCAACTCAATAGCTGCATATCCCTTCTAGAAGACCCAAGATATCTCGTATAAACTCATGCAGCCCATCTGGAAGAGGTCTTCCTCCAACTATCTTCATTTCTTAGTCCCCTTCGACTTGTTCGGATCAATCTTTAAAAGCCTCAGTGTTACTGGTGGAGTTATGTAGTCTGGGATGGACCAATTCCGGAATGAGCCTGTACTTTCACCAATGACCCTACTAGACTTATCTTAATTTCTCGCCCGGCCTGGAAAACACACTAGTATACAAGGCAACCAATGTACTTTTCTCCGGAACACTTTTCTAGATTAGTATAAATGTAGGCATCTCACATATCTAGAAACATAACTTGACAAAACAAAATAACAAATGACCAGTCAACAAAAGATATTACTCTTATACTAGGAGAACAAGAATTTATGTAGATGGTTTTTCTGGAGAACCAGAGAGACAAAAAAAATGACTGAAAATTTAAGCAAGACTCGGAAAAGGGGAAGAATAGGGAGAACACAAAGACTACTTGCCACAAAGCCGAGACAATAGAAAGGAAGAAAATAAATAAATTGAAGAAGGATAGGCGCACAAGTAACAAGAATTCAAGACTCTAAGATGCACAAGGTCTAAGGAGAGTCTACTGGGAGACTTTCTCTAGACCAGAAAAGAGACGACCAAAATTCATACCGCGGAAAGGAAAATAAGAGAAACAAGAGAAAGAAGAGAACTCATAAACAAGGATATTCTACAAACAAGAAAAATCCATCAATTGGCAAGAAGCATTTTTTTCACAATTCTAGCCACCTATTTGTTGCACCCTCTTTGAAATCGTAGTTTAGTCTCTCAATCTTCTCGCCGCGGTCTTGAATCTCCTTGCACCACTTCCATGCCTAATAATCGCCACGTTTGTTGTGTCAATAAACCCCTCGGCCACTATCTTTCACAAACCCTGGTTTCCAACTTCAAACCCTAGGCTTCTTCTACGTGGCTACAACTCTCCTTCAAATCTTCCTCCACGCGGTCACGGTTTCCTCTTCTCTCCTCTTCTCTCCCTCCTCTTCTCTCCTCTTGTCTTGTTTTCTTCTCGTCCTCTTTCTCCTCTCTTTTCCTCTCTCCTCCCTCGTGTAGGTTGCGGTCTCCTCTTCTTTCCTGCTGGTCTCTTTGGGAGCCCGATACACAATTGATATCCGGTACCCGATTAATATCCGATACCCGGTTGATATCCAATACCCGGTTGATATCCGATACCCGGTTGATACTCGTTACGCCCTTGATATCCGGTACATGGATGATAACTCGATTCTGCCGATTTTTTTATTATTATTTTTTATTTTGATATTATTTTTGTTTTTCTCCTTTTTATCTTTTTCTTTCATATAAAATTAAACTCCTATTCTTTCGAATAAGAATTTAAGTTTTCAACAAACAAACAAACTAGAAAGGAAACCTAAACAATTACACTAGAAAGGAAACCTAAATAACTAAACTAGAAAGGAAATCTAAACAATTATACTAAAAAGAAAAACTAACCAGTAGTCTATCTACTTAATGAAAACTTGACTAGCTATTTTAGCCCTAAGTGGTGATTTGGACCTTTCTCCCATAGATTTTCCCAAACACTCTCTTTTAGTTTTTTTTGGGCATAAAAATTGGTTGGTTTAAATCTCTGTTTTATCACCACTATAACACTAATTAACTAGTTAAGCATTTTCTACTTTTACTATTTGCTTTGCGATCTATTTCTATGCAACACTAACTACTTTGCCAGTTATCTAAACTAAAAAACAATTTAACTGATTTTTTTGGTAAGGGCAACCAAGTTGAAGTTTAAGACTCCCACAATAAGGGTAACAGTAGATGAGCATATGAGTATTTTTTACAGGGGGTATTTTACTTGTTCTCTTTCTTGTCTATTCTTATGGAATTATCTTTTCTTTTGGTTTAATTTTCCAACCCAGTTGAGGGTCAAAGTGTAGGGATCAAATTTAGGGTTTACGGATTACGCTTTTAGCTTTCACTCATGCAAGACAATGAGACCCCTTCTTTACAAGATAGGAAGGGATGAGACATGTAAGAAATGGAAAGTTGTGAGCATTGGAGACATCACACCACTGCAAATCTGCAAGTGGCTTACATACATTAAAGCGACTAGATCAATTGGAACACACATTTTTACTGAATGCTACAAAAATATAATAACTTTTCGAGACATTTGTCACGTCTGCACAATTGTAAAAGCACGGAATACTAAGCAACATTTGAAAGGTTAACGCATCTCACACCTTAGGAACAGAATCGGGCCCAGGGTGTAGGGCACATTCCCATGGATGTCCTCGCATTTAGGATCATGCTCTATCATCTATTGAAGTCGTTATTAGAAGCGCCATACTACAGACGCCGCCCTCCAATGGATCCATTCGGCGGCAAAGACATATGCCTACGGAACGTACCTACTGCAATGCGCTACATGTGTCTTGAAGATGAATAACGAGCTCCTACATATAAAGTCCATTGAATGTGATCTTTGGTGACGAAGAGCTCGGAAGTCCATAAATACTAGAATCTCCATTGCCCTCCTCTTCCGAAGAGTTGATGGTGGACTTGTCTACCACGTCATTAGAGAGCAAGACAACAACCTCAAGAATGCCTACTTTGGAAACCGTCTCGCATATTGCATCGACTGACATATTGCTAAATAAGAACTAAATAATTAGACTAGAGGAAGGATGAAGCTCGGCAATATAACTGGTCGAGAAACTTTCAATATTCCACAAAATTACAAGACACTGGAGCTCAAAGACCAGGTTTTACTTCAAATACTTCATCGACCTTAAGTACGGTCCGATTTAGTAGGCGAGGAATTATCAAGGATATCTATCCACATGCTTCGGAGTTTGTCAGGTCTCTCTTTTTCGTATATGTCCACTCCTTCCAATCCAAGGTCCTAGAAAATCTTGTATCCGGGTGAGAGTATTCTTCTAATCTGGATCATTCCGGCAGGACCCAACGGCCTCCCTCTCTTAAAGATGTATAATTCCTCTCTTAATATGAACCTCTATAACAAAATGTCTCGTATTCATCTCTGTCATGTCAATTGTTAGGTGCTTTTTCATTAAATAATGCTTGTGAGCACGCTCTATTATTTGCTGGCCTATGTCTTCTATGGTTGTTAGCTTTAAGTCGTTGTCTTCAATAGTTCATAAAGATTGCGGCATGTCTGAGACATCCTTACCATCGTCCGATAGGTTGATATCATGATTTGTCTTGGGTCTGCACCCAAAAGGGCTTTTGCCGAGATTATGAGGGGGGTGCACAACGACCAAGACACCACCGAACTTTGTCTTGTATAGTGTCCCGCAAGCTTTTGCAATTGTGTGTCGGCCAAATCGGATTGCATCATTCAAAGAACCTTTAGCTGGTGCTTGCAAAGGTTTTCTTTTTGGATATAAAAACATTCACAACAACTTCATTCCATATTAGGGTTGTGCACGGCAAATCTTAGATGCAGGCGCTTTGTTGATGAGACAATTGTCGGCTCCCCGCCAACCCTTAGAAGAACACAGTTGTCGGGAATCTTGTTGGCTTACATGATTGATTCTTCAAAATTCGTCGAGCTTTCTTGTTGGTGATGAATCCGTGTTCCTTCATTAATCGTCGTAATCATGCTTCATGATAACGTCATGTGTGAGTTTGTGTGTGGGCCATTTAAGACGCCGACCATTCAATCTAGCCTTGTCAGCCTTCAAAACGGCTTAGGTGTTCTCGTGATAGGATTCTATCCCAACATTGGTATCTCTTCCAACGTGCGGAATGTAGCAATTGCTTGTAACCCACATTTTTCTCTTTCCCATCTTGTACTTCTTGGCGTATGTCCAAAAAGCATGTGTACCTTATACCATTGTTTTTAACTTCTAAAATTGTGCGTAGACGTACTGAAGCACCATCATTGTAGGAAACATAGATTTTTTGATGTATATAAGAGCTCCCAATTCCCAAATCGCCCAGGCCAGCATGTTAACGCCTTTGATCTCAGAATAGACATTCTTTTGCCATGCACAACGGACATTCTAGAGAAAGAGGAAGACGGAATAAGTGGGAAGACTTGTCTGTGAGACAAAAACAAGAGAGCGGTTACCGTCTCAGCTAAGGATGTGGACCAAACACATCAAGCAGCATGTGAGATGAATTGGAAGAGTCTATGAGAAGGCTTCAAGCCTCACTTTAAGGGGTTAATCTTTGCTTCCGAATCATCAACAATGAAAGCGTTTGGACACATGTCAAGCATCTTTAAAACTAGCTTTAATTGTAAGGCTCCTAGCCAAGGGCTGATGTCAACTTGCGTGCTTCTTTGCGTCACAATAAACGCCATCAGTACACCATTGTGCCACTTGTTGAATACCATGAAGGTGTATAGAGGTTATTGCATTCCATGCCAAATAGTGTGTCGGACGTGAAGAATGTCCAAATGACAACAAAACATATGTCTCGGTAATAAAATTTGTGATTGTAATATCTCGCCGTCTTAAGATCATACTGTCTCGGAACTTGATGCACACAAAACTCGAGTTGAAAGGTGGAGCAATTTAAAAACATCTTCCAATGATTTGTTCTGAATGTTGCATACATGGCCACAATGCTCTTGTGCCCGTGGCGCAGCATTTTTGTAAACTGGAACTCATTGTGAATGCCGATCACAAATGGCATATTGTCGGCGGCGAGGGTGCCTGAAACAAGACCTTTATTTGTCTCATGGTAGAAGAAAACAAGCTTTGGATTTGCTTGCACCTACAACTTCATGGATTCGGCATTGTTCGATGCCTTTCGTACTTGGTAGACTTCCTCAAAACGGATATTTAGCTAAATGTGGAAAAACAAATTCCATAAATAAGCGCGTGGTTTTCTCTCTTTCGGTTGTCCGCACAAGGAGTGGCAAGAACATCTCTTCTGCGGACAACTGACTCATGAAAATTGGCTACATCTTTCTAGAGAGGATAGAGGGCAAAAATGTAGCCAGAGCCTTGATGCTGTTCTAAAAATCTACCACGGTCGTAGAATCCAGTGGCGCCCAATGGTTTAGGGTGTTGTTATCAACTTCCTCATCATACATATCGGAAGCGGAAGTTTAAAGAATGGCGTTAATATTGGTTGAAAAAACACAGTACATGGTTGTTGGTTGACAACCGATCATAGACAAGAGCAACAAACTGCATAGATTTGCCTAAACCTCATCTACGGTAACAATGAAATCCAAGGTCAATTAAAACAAAAATAATCACGAAACGGTTCACGTATGTCATGAGTGCAATATAGTTTTGATGTTTTTACATTAAACACACAAACGCGTAAGATAAAAGAGATGCGAGAGGAATTGTTGAACATGAATATATTAATAAGAAAATTAGTACATGGTCGGTTGGTCGCCAATATGAAAGATGACCATTGACCACGCAGGTTTACAACATCAAAATAGAATCCGTAAACAATAATTTGCTTAAACTATATCTACGCTACCAAGCAAATCCAACGACAGTGACCATGGGTTTTCAGTTTAGGGTTCAGTAGTTTGAAAGGTCGATAGTGGGAGGCCTCTTCGTAAAGTCGGGTCCATTGGCGGCCCGTCGATGGAAGGTCACCTACCATTCCACAAACCACCATCTGACAACCGCACGCCTAATAAGATCTTTATTATAAGATAAAGAGAATGTCGGATGTCCGTTGATTACAAAACAGACCTCGTAGAGTATGCAACGTCTATTTCAAGTCGTCTAACAGGCAAACCGTGCCGATGAAAATTATATTACATATAGAAAGCACATGGGTTCTTAGTATGGCGTCGAAAAGTTCGACGGCAGTGGCAACATAGCAAAGATGCAGACATAGAACATGAACACACATATTGATAAGAGGATAAGTACAATGTCGGATGTGCGCCGATTAACAAAATAGATATGGTAGAGAAAACAACGTCTTTTCCAATCTACTACCTGTACCAAAAAAAACTCGTGGGCTACCTAAAGTTCTAGAAGAGTGTCAATAAAAAGAACATGTGATGTAGAAAGCACTTGGGATTATCAGTATGACGTCAGAAAGTTCAAAGGTAATATGCTCAACGAACGACAATCGACGGGCCGTCGATGGAAATAGACTTATCATTCAACTTCCGACCATCTGACTATGGCTCGCCCATACTTCTGCGCCTGTGTAACCGGCCAGTGCGCTTGCCCCGGGCGTTCAACCTGCGTCCTATATTCAAGGATGGATGAAAATTTATGAAGGGGGTAGATGAACGGAAGGATGTCGATTGCCACATCATGGATTACTCTATCTTTAGTTGAAGAAGTCAAATGACCTCGGAACGACCAGGGCATATAGCACATCCAATCGAAGGTACGTCAGAGTGATCTAGGGTCAACGTCGACAAATAATACTTGGTCGGGCTTGCAGACTTGTCCAGATTGATTCTTCTTATAGAGAGTGGACGGCGTTTTATAGCTCCAAAGAAACTTGGAACTACTAACTAAGTCACTACTGCTATAAACAAACGACAAACATTGAAAGACTCCTTCGGAAAGAATGTGCAAGTAGAGCAGCTTTAACTTGCTTAGAGGCATTGTTGACTAGAGCTTGATGTTGAAGCGGGAGAGTAACATTTTGAAAAGTTTCTTTAGACCCGACCTCCGGACAACATTCCCATGAGGGAAATCAGAAGATGTCAGCTTGCAAGGGTCCACAAAGCAAAGAAGACACTGGCGCATAGTACAATACATTTTTGAATCGGTGATGGAGGAGCGTGCAAGCATCTAAAATGATGATGTTCCCTGGAAAATGTTAAAGAAAAATTATTATGATGCAAACTACGGGTGGAAGTGAGAAGTTAAACACGTCGGCGGGTCGCCGACGGAGAAAACTACAACAAGTAGAAGTATCAGGGACAAACCACTAAAATAGGATATGCAAGGATTATAAAACAGAGAAAAACAATTCAACAAAATTTGAGATGAATATATAAAAGTTATTACATGAAACCGTCTATAACATTTACCAATGTTTACGATGGGAGAGAGTCCAGAGAATTAGAGTGGGTGACCGTCCGTGAGGCCCTCTAAGGGAATATGGCTCTCTAAGGTATTCGAGTGATTGTCAACTTGGCCAGTACTTTATCTGGACAACCTGGCTTGTCGTAGCCCTCTTACTGAGAAGAGCGAACTTCCCGGTGTCTTTTGTGGGCACTGATCCTAGGAAAATACAACGGTGACCCAGATCGGAGTTCAGCCTGTAATAATCCTAGACGCTGAATCTGGACTCCAATAGTCCCTGAAGCGAGGGAATCAACATACTCTGAAGATACGTATGCCCTCAAGGTAGTGCAAGCTCCAAAGGAGAGTATGTGAATATTGAAGGATGCACTGCATGAAAATGATCATTGAGGATATTATAGAGGGGGCTATGATCAATCAGAAGTGTGTTTCGTTCATAAACGTTAGGCTCGATAAGATAGTGTCTATCTCGGAAAAGGCGAGCAAGCCGCTTCAGCAACATGTTGCACTTCGTTGTTTGGGGATTTACCTAGGCAGAGGTATCATAATATGTATTGGTCATCTCTCGGATGTCCTTACGTAGGTCGGGGTACACCTTGCGTAAGTAAACCATGTGTATGATGATGGGTTTGTGTTTCTTTGTGGACTTGAATGCCAATCCGAAGTTGGATTGGCAGAACGTCAAGAACTCAAGAGGACCCGGCCTAGGTTTTTGATGATAATGGGGCTTCTTATCTTTTCCATGATAACCATATCATTCAGCCATTAGAAGCCCTCTAACTTCTAGGACGAAGTAGTATCTTGAAGGACCCACCTGAATGTTTTTTAGAACAACTTCGGAGCTCACGCTGGCAGCTGGGTATGGAGTAGATGTAGCGGTCGGCGGTCCACCGACTACTCCAACCGTCCCAGGCCATATCCGTCAGAGGCAAACCCTTGTTTGTTGTCTTCTCGGTTGATACCGTGGTCCGCGACGGATTCGACAAGAACACTCTGGACACATTTGGGCCCCACCTCCTCCAACGGTGATGGTGCAAAGTCTTGATCGTCATCTTCCATACCAAAGTGGTGGGTAGGTCGAATTTCAGGTACAGAAGCCATTGACTACGAGCGGTCGATCGGATGACGACTCGGTCTCTCCAGTGAGCTGTCATCTAGTAATATAATGATTGGGTTCTCAACAATCGGAACCAACTCTTCAATCACCTCGTCGAGAGAGTCCACCTCAAGAGAAAAGTCGATTGAAATGCATACAATAAGTAATGAGCCATGTGCAAGGAGTCGTTGATTATTGTGAGGGTTTTATTCCGTAGAAAAATAATGTTACAGACATGAATGTCAAAGCCTGGCAAAATTAGGCGATTTTGGCGTCAGTTGCCTGCCAACGCTAAACTACTATGCAATCGTACGAGGGGGACGCCTACTGCTCGGGTACGCCAGAACAAAGTCCTCCCACTGTGGGTCATCGGGGGAGTGTCAAGGGCATCCAGAGTTAGGATTCCTCGGATTAAATTTGGATATAGGCAAGCCTGAGTCTAATAAAGCGGAAAGGTACATTACGACCCTGGAAAGAACGGCGTTCTTGTCTGACTCCGTTGATTTTAGGATGAATGTCTTTGGATGCATTGCATTCAGAGGACTATTCCTGACATTTTTGTTAGCACAACCGTCAAGCAAAAGGGTGTTCTGGCTATTCGCGCCAGATTTTAACATTGCTTTTTTGCTCAAAAACAATGTAGAGAGTCTCATGAGGTAAACCTTCCAATTATCTACTAGATTCTTAGCTAGATCACAATAGGAATTATCAAACATGTATTTGACCACACTAAAATTTGAGCAGTGGCCTCTGAGGGCTATTAATTGAGCAGCGAGCTTAGCGTGACTATTGCTACTCTAAAGCACAACTGTGAAGTGATCTACGGAGAAGTTGATAAATTCTGCCAACTTCGGCCTGAATTTGATATGCCTCAATCCGTACTTGCCTGTATTCTCTGCAAATAACAGATCGTTTACACCAAGGACAAAGAAGTAGTGGTTGACCTTCTCAGTTGGCACCTTAGGATGCTTCTGGATGGAAACGCCCTCCGCTTGAGACCCATCGACAACGTGTGGCACTTAGAGCCAACAGGCGATGACATAGATATGATAAATAACAAACATGTGCACCAGACATTGTGATTATTATGACGACATTTATTTTGAATAAGAACCACACAAAGTTGTTGGAGACAGTCTTTATTTTTGTAGATTTATACACGCGTGAAATACAACATGGATTTTGCAAGCGTCGGCTGTCCGCCAACGCCAAGTTCTAAGTAGTACTAGGACGTGGACGCCTATTGCTTGGGTAAGACCATATGTATTGCTCCCATTGAGGGTCACCTGGTAGGAGGCGATAGATCCGAGTAAACCTGGATAGCGTAGGGACGATGGCCTTGGCAAGGAAAGTTTTGTCTTCTTTAACCAGGAAAATGCCTACCTTTCTTGGACATTTGAAAGGCACGGCCACTTCTTTCACCAAGGAAAGGCGATCTATCACCGCAGTATGCAAGGATACAGACACGGTCGACACTTTCATGGGTTTAGGAACTTTGAGACCTTGAAGAGAATAGGAGACTCATTTGTAGAGGTCTCAATAGAATCAATGGTGAAGAAAACCGGATGGATGGCATTATATGGACTGTTTTTGACGTTCGTAAAAGAAGAATCGTCAATCAACAAGGTGCTACTGCTATTCGCTTCAGTTCTTTTTAGCGCCAAGGGACTCTTCGAAAGCGTAGACAACCTCTTCAGGTAGAGTTTCCAACCCCTAACACTAAACCTGGCCACGTTGCAGTACAACTGATCAAACATATTACCAAGCCTTATAATGCTGGGACATGCATTTCTAAGGATTTTCATTTCATAGGCATGCCTATCTAAATTCTCCAAATTTTAGATCACAATACTGAAGTCCTTAATATAGTAGTTAAGAAATTCAATTGTGGAACTCCATTCCCACATGGTGCCGGAAGTTAACCTAAAAATCCGGCAAAAACAAAAAAATTAGTTAAGTAGTTACGATAGTTTGTGCTAGAATAAAACCTATAGTCAATTTGTAAGAATAAAGACGGATTGACCCGGCTGAAATCCCTAATTGCGCCTAAAGCTGCGTAACGGATGCCAGAGTAGTTAACGGAAGTTCGGAATAGTTTGTCATCCGGAAATGTCATCCGGAGGTGTCACCATCCGCAGTCATCATGAGCCGTACTCATAGCCAGACTACAAAAGGTTGTGATGCGAGGGGAAACTCTTTCTTTTCCTTCCTTCTTTGCGTGTTCCATCTCAACGCTCTCTCTCTCTCTCTCTTTCTCTCTCATTCTCCTAATCGCTGGCCGTTAGGGTCTGTAGCTTAGAAGGTTAGAACAAACGTGTGTTCGTTAGGGAGAGTTTTTGTGAGGTCAGTGCGTGCAGGGACAACCTTGAGAGAACGTGAGGAAGTAGGCAGGCTTCATGAAGATGGTTCCTATGGCAAAGAAGAAGAGGACGGATAGAGATGGGCGCGGGAGGCGAGACAAAGAGCCGGCCGTTGCGCTCCCTCTCTTGATACGAGTTATTTCAGAAATCCCAGCACACTCGGACGAGTACAACCTGCTGAAGGAGAGCTTGAAGACCATGGGATGCGACGGCTTGCTCGAAGTCGCCTGGGGCATCCGGGAGGAGGTCTTCGTTTGGGAGCTTGTAGGCACTCCGGACAAGAAGTACAAGGGGTTGATGCGGGCCCATCCGGAACTCTGGAGAGTTTCGGAATGGGCATAGGCCGGCCGCACCAAGGTGGTGGAACGGCGAGACGAGTTCCTCGTGGAGGAATTCGAGAGACAAGCCGTCCCGAAGGAGGGCTACAACATGCAAGACCTTCGGCACCGGGATGCCGAGTTGGTGCTAGGGTTTCTAAACCCTATTTTCCATCCGGATAAGCCAAAGCGGGTAGTGGCGAAGTGGGCCTGCACTTTCATTGGATCACTCCGGGGAAAGATTGTCGTGGACTGGGGGATGCTCATGAGCGAGATGATCAACCGACTTGTGGCCAACCTCCAAAAGGTGAAGAAATCGGCAACCCCATTGGCCTCCTATGTGGTACATCTCTACTGCCATCATCAATAGCTCACCCAGACGGAGCAGAGGCAGTATGACGAAGTCTTCAACCTCTAGAAGTACCGAGGTGAAGGGTCAGATGAAGAATCCGGAGGGGCAGCGGAACTTGTGCCGGAAGCAACCAGTGCGGACACTCCGGAGGAAGGCTGGAGGAGCCAAAAGAGGACTCAAGGGAAGGAGCCAGTGCCGAAGAGTCCGGACATCCGCAGCTCCTCCGCATCATCCGAGGAAGACGAGTCTGGGCCGTCAGCGGAAGTCAACGAGAAGAGGAGGAAGATTGATCCGGAAGACTCCAAGGCTCAGCTGTAGGAGATGGACGATCTCTTGCGTGAGGTCGGCTCGAGAGTAGGCGCCCTCAAGGAGACCAACTTCATCTTTACCACCGGGGTAGCGCAGGTCTTCCTAGGTCTAGGAGTCAGCTGGCTGGAGGACGCCATCAACCGAGTGGAGGATCTCCGGAGAAGGGAGGGTGACACGAAGGCGTTGCACCTTCAGATCTCCACCATGTACAAAGCCAACACAGAGATGGAGAAGTAGTTAGCGCACCTTCGCCAAGAGATAGCGCTAGCGGTATTGGCCCGGAAACAGGCAGATGCAATGGCCAATGCCTCGGCGGCTGCCCTGACGGAGGTCTAGGAGGTTGTGAAGTTTCCGGTAGATGTGGTCAATCAGAGCCAACTCTTCACCAAACTGGTGGAGAACGAGAACAAGGTGACCAGGGCCAACATCATCCGGTTTCTCCTTGATCAAGTGGAGAAGATGGGCCGGACCTGGGAACAAATGAAGCTTCTCGTCGACAACATTACCTAGATGGTTTTGGAAGACCAGGCAGCCCCAGTACCAGAGGACATTACGACCCAGGGACGGACCACGGCCCCTCCGAAACCACGACAGCCCAAGTCAACTCCAATTTCGGGTACCTCAGCAAATCCGTAGTCCCTTGATACTCCGTCACCTCGGACACCGGCGAAGGGCATCGTATCTCCCAACCCTAGTACGAGTGAGATATTGAAGAAGCTGTCGGATCTGCTGTCGCCACCAAACATGCGCCTGCCAGATCCTCCGACAGAAGTCAACCCCCAAGCGCCACTGAAGTCCGTATCCCGAAGATCGGCACCCCGGCGAAGGAGGCCCTGCGGAAGCTACAGGGACTTGATCCAGGAGACCAGGTCAGCTTCCGAGCCGGAACCACCAGCACCTCCAATTCCAGAAGGTTCACTGGAACAACCACCTCCCCCTCCGGATTCCAGAACTCCGGTGGCTAGGATTTCTCGAGCGGCGGGACCGTTGAGCCGGAAGACCAACATTTTGCTGGCAACAGCGAAAAAGGCCAAGGGCAAGGAGCAGGCTCTGGTGGAGATCTCCCCCTTATGCAGAAGTGGGAGAAACCAAGCACCTAGTGCTCCGGCTTAAGTTAGTTTAGGTGTAGCATTTTTGGGTTTAGATTCCGGATCAGCAACGATTAACGATGGCGCTCCAAGTGCACCCGGCTGCTAGCGGAGTCGATTGCCGGAATTTGTAGATAGAATAGGAATTCCGGAGCCGGAAACTGTTCTGAGATTACAGGATTTGAGATCCAATATGAGACTTTTCCGGATTTCTCGGATCTTTTAGATAAGATCTAGCGGATTTCTATTAGATGCAGCTAGGAGGAAGGCTAAGTTTAGAAGGGACTTAGTAGTATTTAGTAGTGAGGTTTTGGGAAAAAACCTTTATCTTGTTCTTCTTACTTTGAAATATACGTTGCTCCTTCATATTAAGATTTGCTCCCTTGTACTTCTGGTGTGGCGTGTAAAACTTCGTGAGTGACGGATCCATTCTTGTGTGTGCGGTTGTGTAAATATTGTTCCGGAGTAGAGTAATACATTTGTTTTTCTAGAGGGAAACCGGTCAAGATCCGTGTCAGGAGATCCCCTGGAAGAGCTGGAGGGCTATTGCAGAGGTGTTCTTGGTAGTCTCCAGGGTCCGGAAGTAGCTAGGAGGGGAAGAGATGAACTGCAGAGGTGTTCCTGGTAATCTCTAGGTCATAGAAGAATCCATTTTAAACTGGATTCTGTTCAAGGCCGGAATTTTCCCCCAAGATAGGAAAAAACCTGATGGGTCTAGACGGAGTACTCCCTTGGGAATGGTAGCATCTGCTCCGGAGATTTGCAACTGTACTTGCCAGAATGTCATTGTAGTCTGGACTTGTCTCTATGTGACTGCGTCCGGAAGGCCATTTGGATGCCCTGAGAGTCTAAGTCTAGCAGCAACAATCAAATCACTGGTTAGCAGAGTAGGGAGAGTGGTGTTTGGTCACTATAAGTTCCAAGCAGTGGGCGTCTAGCCACTTAAAGTCACAAGGCAGTGGAAAATCCTGCCACTTACACAAAACATGATCAGTGGACCCCAGCCACTTGCTTAAAAACTCCGGAAGACTCTCTGAGGAGGAACTGAGACAAAACAAAACTACCCTCCGGACTTTCGGAAACTACTTCCGGAAACCGTTGTACAAATTTCGGACTCCGGAAGAATCCGAATCTGTAGCAATTATGTGAATAGAATAGCTAACCAATGAACAATGGTTTTGATAAAGTTTAGTATTGTGGGATATTAAGAGAAGAAATACTAGGTCTCTGTGGGAACGAAACTGGAGTGGTTTACTTTGGAAGCATTTAGTGACGATTGAGTTCATTCTGGAGGAATACGGACTCTACGAACTACGACATCAACCATGCAAGGCCAAATCTTGATATACAACAACCTGTCCTTATCAATATCCTAGACGAGTAACAAACTATTTACTTAGAGGACAAGAAAATAGTTATTGAGTGGTTGTCTACCCATCTGAATGATGTGCTCAAATGCCTCTGTTTCCCAATCCGCTCCTTCTTTGTCAACTGTTGGAGTTGAAACAACTGCAGGAGGAATACCCGGATGAACTGTTGATTGATAAAAATATGAAAGATATTAGATATACAGTCAGCGGGAAGCCAATAGAGAAGTGGAACATGAAAATACATTTTGATAGTAGATTGCAAAATCAAAAGTGCAACCATAGCAAAGGAGCTTTGTGTTCACAAAATAAAGTACATTTATTAGAAAAATAGTGTGCTAAAAGGCAAGGATAATCTTCTAATATGCACGATCTCGTGACTAATCTTCGAATGCAGTGCATGTATCCTGCATCACAGAAGGAGCACTAGCAAAAGCCTCGTGTTGAGATGATCAGCAGAGTTAGGGGAGATCGAGAGTTCTCTTAAAATAGTACCCGTGCTATCCCCCCTCTTTGCCTTTCATCCTCCCTGTTTTGGAGACAGAGGCAACCGCTTCCGAGATGGCATCTCTTTGCTATTTTTGAAATTGCTCCTCGATGACGACACCACCAAGCAAAGGCCACCTTTTTTTGACGGTGCCTTGTTCCTTGAATGACTCTGTTGCTTCTTTTTCGGTGGCTCGGTGGGGGCGGAAGACTGGGGAGTCTAGCTTCCATTGATTTTGGAAGCCAAAACATGATTATTCCGATTTGGAGGAATAATCTTCACACTCGGTTGCTTCTTTCTACTCACCACAGTTGGCCTTGGTGCATGATGCACAAAATCGTTGGATTGTGGACTAGTGGACGGGCTTGGCTCTGAAGAACTCAAAGGATTCTCATGCGGTGCAGGCCCACTAGACACAACTTGGCTTCATGCAGGCGGCGTCGGCGGACCGCTGACGATAGGATTGATGGAGGTCACAGGTCGGGGAGGGACGAAGGCGCTTTGTATGCGCACCATGGTTTCATCCGCAGGCTGTGCAAACAAGGGGACGGTCATCGCGCTTGGTGCATTGCGCCACGGCTCCAACTTTGGTCGTACCACAGTTGGTGCCTTTCCTTCCTTCTAAGGCCTGATCAGGTGTGCTTCATCAAGACGACTACCTCAGTCGGCTCCTATGAGCAATCCATTGTCTGCACGTTGTCGAGGAATAAGCTGTTGTCCACCACATCGTCGCCCCTCTTGGTTCCAATCTATGAATCCTGGTCGGTTTCAGAAAATGTGACTACCTCACTGGATTCCACAACGGGCAATGCTGGAACTGTTGGCGCAACCGAGTGAGCTCTCCCCAGTAGGAAAGACATAGCCTACACTTGCTCTATCGCGATAGCAACCTCCGCCTCCTTACGATCAAACTCGATTACTGTCGCTTTTTGTCGCTGTTGGGCAAACAGACCCGGTCAATCATTAGTATAAAAGTTGTGTCATCGGCGGGCCGCCAACGGACACGAGAAGGTAAAGGAAAGAAGGAATGAATGGATGAAGGAGAGGAGATTTACCAAGGCCAATGCAGTCAAGTTGCCTCCACCCCAAGTGTTGAAGACGATCAGACTTAAGCCGCCGTTCACTAGTGTGGGTTGTAAATTTGTTGAGAGCAACCACAAACTTGGATAGCATTCATCTCCAGCCCAACTTTCAGCCGGGGCTAAGGCAGTGTTGTTTTAGACTGGAGTGAGAGGCTTTGTCAATCTAGTTACCTTTTGAAAGTGGCGCAGGCGGTCCCGTGCAGCTTCGGGCTGGTTGAAAAGGATGCCTACATGCACAACAAGTCTCTCATCCATGACGGAGGGAGGGAATTTTTTGTTGGAGTCCAAAAGGTAGCAGATAGTGTAGATTGCGCAATCCACCTTCTTTGCACAACATTCAGTCTCAATCAGGAATTAGACTCATCGTCCGTGATGAAGACTGAAAGGGCAAAAAGTTCACTATCATCCCCCTCACCCCGCAACACTCTCTATGCAATAGCCTTGAGCCCGTCGTTGTTGCAATAGATTGGAACCTCATACTTATCAAAGACAATCACGATGAACATCTCGCGGGCCTCCTTCTCAAGATTGAAGTCTACGGGTTGGTTGATCTGGCTCACAACATCCTCAAGCTCCTGCGCAACCCAAACTTCGTGACGGTCAATATACTCATCTACAATATTCTACAGTTGAGGGCATACTTTCGTAACGCCGCATGGAACTCCGTTGGAGCTGGGGTGGTATTTGGAGTAATCTTGTTGTACCTCCTTTGAGGTAGTCCTTCCCCGACTCACTAAGTTCTAGCTTGCGTCTGATGTTCATGATGGTTTCGTCGCTAATGCCCTTCTTGTCTGCTAGCTGCATTATTCTCTAACCGGCCAATGTGAGTTGGTGTTATCGCCAGCCTTCTTCAACGAATACTTCTAGAACATCGGCATGAGCTTGTTCTTGATGATGTATTCCATTTTCTTATCCTGACACTAGGAGTTCAACAAAACTCCTTCTGCATCCTTGTCATGCCTCCCCGTTACCTTCAAGTATACCTTCTTTGCGAGGATTTCATGAGCAAGCTTCATGGATTCCTCGTCCCAAAGGGCGAGAATGTGTTGAAGGTTGTGGAGGGTGAGGTCCCGTTGAGGAATTTTGAGGATGTTTTGGGGCTTTTTCCCATCCTCACCAATCAGGTTGCCCCAATCCCATGTGTCGAAGACTTCCTGCCACTTGTTGTAAAGATTGTCTGGTGCAAGGACAAGCGGTAGATTCAACATGTCCGTCTTCGAGTCCTTTCCCAACAATGTTGCAAGGTATTCCTTGCAAAACTCCTGCACAATGACATAGAACTCATTTACATGAGTTGAACTACAATGTTGTCGGCTGGCCGCCAACAAAACATAAATAATAGCTTAATTCCGCCATGCTTATATAATTGTGAATAATGGAGAGCAGAATTGCTTCGTGAAGTGTCACATTACCTTCCATTTCTTGTAGTTGGTCCTCCTATTGAGCCGACCATGCTCGATCCACTTATCCCTCATCTTCCAGAGCCGCAACACAAAGGTCTCCTCCGCTTTCTTGTCCTTGATTTCTATGTTCAAGAGGTTGGAGATCTTCACGGGGTTTTCCGGATCCTTCGACCACAATGGAGTAATATTATGATCGAGGAAGTAATGCGCCTTGTCGGAATCCACGGGCTCCGCCTCGCCGAGTGCTTTGCACGCCATGTATGTGTGTTGGCCACCAATGATGTATCACTGGCATGTTGGAGAATTCCACTACTTATAGCGTCCTCCGTCAAGCAGAACCTCGACGTCCATGGTTGCATGAATCCTTCTTTGACGCCCTCTTCTTGGACACCTTGAAACTCCACTCTCCGGTGTCAGGAGTTCCAGCAACTTCAGCCCAAGTGTCGCTAGCCGCTTTCTTGGATTTCCTGGGCTTTCTCCCCGTCTTCAACTTTAAGGTGGTGATCTCAACCGTGGCGTTCTTTGCGTCCCAAAGGTCTTCTACTTCTCCGAAACAGGTAAGCAAATCCTTTCTGTCTTCTGGAGTCACGTTGATGAACTGCATACCCCTCTCCTGAGTAGAGATGCATAGCTCTTGTCTACAGGTTAGCCAGAAAATTTGAACTGCAACGATGTCTGGGTTTTTGTTAGCCATTATGACCTTCACCTGAATTAGGAGTCGCACTTTTGACTCGTCCTTCGGGTCCTCTTTTATATCAAGCACGGAGACGAGGCTGCCACCCACAAACGTTTTGGAGTTGTGGTTTCCGTTGATACCCAACTCGTCAACCCCCTCCTTTCTCCATGAGATGCCCCACCACGTCAACTGTGGGCGAACCTCACAATTGACTCGCGGCTAGCAATTAGCCGGCCATCCCACGTTCAGTTCAAGGTCTACAACACCGCCGACAAGCTACTTTGGCTTATTTGGAATTCTGTGCAACATGAAGAAAGACGATGATCTGACCACCTGCCATATACTTCATCGGCGGGCCGCCAACGGCCATAGTGACAAGTGTATACCATATAACATGGTGTTTGGAGACAGTATGACCTATTCACAGGAAACCTCACTACACACTCTACTGATCACCTCTATGCAATAAAGCGATTACAACAAAGGCTTTTACTAGACTTAACTCAGCATTTGTCGGTGGGCCGCCCACAGACACAGTCAAATGTGTATCACATAATAACATTCCTGTAGACCCTATGACGTATTCACCCTGAAACCTGATTACATCCTCTTGTGATCATTGTTGTGCGAAAGTCCAAATACAACAATGGATTTCACTACACTGAAAACAACATTTGTCGGGAGGTCACTGACAAAACTCCATATACTATGAGGGCTTCTCTAATACGGAACTCAAAATCCATCGGCTGGCCGCCAACGGTGATGATGTACAAACCTCTCTATTGTCGCCATTTTGTTGGCGGGTGGGAATTACCCCTCGGCTAATGGCTTGCGCTGAAGCGCCGTTGCTAGCCTTGGACGACAATCAGCTAATGATGATTGGCGGATGGACCCTAACTCCAAGCTTAAACCTGTAATCGCGTTTAACCAAGCAAGAACGCAAAATCATGATGAGCACTATTACAAATTACCAAAAATAGGAAGACGACAAGGTTTTGTACTCGGATTTGGTGGAACATACCAGCCGTTTGATCTTCATTCGAAGGTAGACGGATGGCCACAACTTCATGTTTGGGGTCCTAAGCCTATTTTAGGTATCAATTTCCAAGTGACATGCCATCTGGAAGTGTCGTCTCGGATAATAACATAGAAACTAGGGTCGAGGGGCCATGATACTTTGAATTGAAGTGACATCATCAATGTCGCCTCGGCTATCATTTGGCCTAGGGTCTAGGATCCTATACCTACAATGTCGCTTCGACTGATTTGATTTCATCTTGACACCTCAATCCATTTTTGCAAAATTTGGCGTGCTCTCGATAGCCCTTGAGCGGGTGTCGTTGATTGATTTTGGCGGCTAATTCAAAATTTGAAGTTCGCGCGCCATAAAGTTTGCATGAGGATGAGGATATTATGACTTCAATCCATGGAATTTCCTAGTCATTTTTGGAATCTCACGCCTCCTATTCAATGCTCTGCCCTCTCACGCTTCCAACTGGGACTCATTCTGTTGGAGCCCTTATTGCATGAGTCCATTATATTTGGTCCCGCACAAGTCTGTTATCACTCGTCCTACATGGGTCCATATTTTATTTCACTCCTTAACCTAAATATGCTCAGTTATTCACTATCATGTTTTCGGCAGTTAATTAACTTAGATTCCTCATTAAAAATTAAGTACCGTTGACTATGTGCCCACCAATTTTGTTTTCTATTCCAAATGCCGTCGGCGGATGATAATATCCACTCTGCGGATTCCTGTCACATCCTTCACACGGTAGACGTTATGAGTAACATCCAGCCATCGGCAAGGAGCCGACGGCATGGTTTATAGGATCCATTGCTCAGCAACTCTGTTGCCAATTAAGGACTGGTGGGGTTTGTTGGTCAGGTTCATCGATTTTGGTATTTCAGAGCCATTCTCGTCGGCGGGCGGCCGACGACATCACTGTAGTTGTCATTCCCTTATCCTCCGTCTCAAGTGATTTCATACCACTCACGCCAGCATGGATCCTAAACCCATGCTATCGTTCACAAGGAACGGGAAGTCTAGACGATGGAAGCCCTGTAGAGATGTTGTTGTTGCTCTCACTCATTCCGGCCTCTACTTTGCGGGTCGAGCAATCGTCGAGAGAGTCGTTCTAAGGGACCCATGGATTATACGTGTGAGGATTATTAAAGTGTCCGATGCACTAGAGATGCCCATTCCATTTCCTGTGGATGGCGTTTTCATGTTGCGGGACTGCGAAGGTCAGTCGATCAACTAGAAGGCCGCTGATCTTAGGCCATACGCCGGCATCGATGAACTTACAGAGGAGCTTGCGGAGAAACCTATCCTCTTAGTTCAAGACCTTGTGCCCATCTAAGAGTTTCTGGACCTTTATCGACGGCATGAAGGTGGTCCTACTTGATGTCAGCGGCGATCAGAGATGTTCTGTAGGAGTTGGAGTCATCTACGAATGCTCACCGAAGGGTACGTGGGAGAGATTTCTCATTCCTCACTGCTTCTTTTTGCTTGTCAGAGTTCAATCTTCCAATCCCAAGTACGTCGGCTATCCCGCACATTGCGAGATTCCCTCCATCGGCACTCTCGGCAATTCCGTGGGCCACCTAGTCCTATGGAGTGGCTATCGGGTTCTTCCCTTTCCATTTGATGTCGGCTCTGATGATGTCCTGAAGGGTGACTCTACATTGAGTGATAATGACATTGAAGCATTTGACGACGACAACCGCTCCGATAGGATATACGAGGATAATAATAATCATGGGGCCCATAGTTATATGGAGGGATCCGAATCGGAGACTGAAATGGCTCGTAGAAGTGACGGGATTATTTCATTGGTGGGCCGCCGGCAACATAATTATCACTCTTCTAAGAATCCATCCGCTATCCACGATGGTATATGTGATCCGAATTTGTTCCCAGACCGACCACAATAGCGGAAGAAGTACTGCCAGCTTCTAGATGACAACTTTGCTTCTATTGGACGTGCCATGATCCAAGTGTGTTTGCCACATGAGGCATGCGATTCAGAGATTTTAGGAGACACTGATGTTGGGGTCATGTTTGTCTCAGAGGACGAGGATCTTCAGATGACAACGATGCGCTGGTGATTAACTCAAACGCGCCTTGAAGATGGTCGACTTCTTTCTGAGTGCCTTACATTCTGCTCAACGCATAGTCAAGCTGCATGCGAGGATGACAGGCTTGAGGATGTGCCTAAGGATCCTTACAGAGGTATTCGTCGGAAGCTTTTGCCGGACGTGGATTTGTCGGTCTCCAAGTTTCGGCGCCTTCAAGACCCAGATGAGTGCCGCCTTGTTAGCTCGAAAAGGTGTTGTAAAAAATGATTTTGCCAATCATTTTGTTGTAAAGACAGCCGCAAGATCCGAAAGAAGTACTACACGTCAAGCTTTGAACAACAACGTGAAATGGCCTATGCTGTTGCGGACCAGCTTTACCAAATTCTTGGATTCCGCAAATCCTACATCACCCTCTTGGGTGTCGATGTCTGTGAAGTCGCTTGATACAACATTCACAGCATGTCGAAGTCCGCATACTACAACTACAAATATGAATCAAAGATCCGTCGCGCGAATGGCAGCCACGGTAATGCAGCCATTATGCGGCCCATAATACAGGCTCGTGGGACCATATCTAGCATTATCAAGGATAGTGTGGACCAGATGCCAAATGAGTTCCATTTCATCGGAAATAAGAGGGTCGCCACCTTAAAGATCCTTCCCGTGGCTATGAATTGGAATCACTTACGTCACATGGCCAACTTTGTAACTATTGTCTTCACTTCCGCTTATCTTTGTAAATAGCATGGTCACTCTTCTATGTCGCTTCATTGAGCTCCGTTGGCAGCCTGCCGACGGAGCTCATTCATTGCCTTATGGGCATACCTTTGACACCATCGTCTTTCTATAATACTGAATGATCCTTGAAAATGTCTCATCCAGGTAAACGTCGAATGCAATTCCAAGCCGATTTCACAATCCGCGGTGAGTAACATGAAGAAGAGGTTCAATAGGAATGTGGAATTAAAGTCTGTAGGCAACAACTTCTCCAGGTGCATAGAGTGCGACTTCTTGGTTAAGTTTATCGCAAAATATCCTCGCGTGTCAGACAAGTGACAAGGACTCACAGATGATAGAAACAAGCACCTTAACTACCAAAGGGCATGCATAAATGTTTATTCTGGCTCATCCGCTTAGTCTATTCAATACCCGTCTGAGTTCCTTTGCATAATTAATGACAAGATGGATTCCTCTAAGACGGCAATTCCTAGAATGCAGAGGATTACCAAGGCCACTGCAATGCTCGGTCAGATTCTTATTTCATGTACCGGCATGCTTACACATGGACACGGCGACGGTGCCTACGCTCATGACCTAACATCGGTATTGCCAAGGGACTCGAATTTCATCATCTTTTCACTTTGCCGTGTTCTAAGAGCATAAGAGAGGTGCCCTCTGCGAGAGTCCAAGGAGCTTTTCACTTGTCCACCCTTGAATCCTTTCTTTGATGCTCTACTTCATGGAAAGTCCAAATGTATTTCCTTGATTCCTGAATCTAAAAAAGATTCGTTCCCACATGCTCCTCCCGGTAGACCGCAAGTTGTTTCTCCAGCTTGATAACTCCGCCAAGGATAACAACAATTGGTTACTCACAGCGTTTTGCTCGCTTCTTACAACTAGGAAAATTTTCAAGGAGGTAACCGTGGGCTTCTTGATTGTTGGCCAAACCCATGAGGATATTGATGCACATTTTAGTTACCTTTCAAAACTCATCAAATGGAAGAATACTTAATGTTTAGCTGACCTCATGAAAGCTTTCATGGACTTGCAGAAGATTGTCACGTTCATTCCGGAACTTGTCCAAGAGGTTGCGGAATTTTAGAGTTATATTGCTAAATACCATCATGACGCCTATAACAAGAATGTGGGACAGGGAGAGATGCACCTATTCAAGTTTTACGTGGAGGAAGGAGATGACGCTAGATGGCCGCTTATGAGATACAAGAAGTGTGCAACTGATTCATCATGGCTTCCTCCAGGTTAGCCATTCAAGATGGAAATGCTCCTATATCCATCTCTTTTTGACTTTCTCCACCTTCGTCGTCTACCTTCTCCATTGGCAGCTCGCCGATGGATCTAAACGTTTTTGCCGTCGATATATTTGAAGTTCATGTTCTTTAATTTATGAGACTGAATCTCCTTGGACTCCTTTAGGTAAGCTTGTCAAGATCTGGACCGCCGATGAGCACGGAAATCCACGCCTTCGTATTAAAGATCCAAAGCCAGTCCCATTTCAGCCCCTCTAAAAAGACGTCCAATTTAACCAGAACAAAAGAAACCTTGAGAAAGAGGTTCATTGAGCCATTGGAGTCAGCGAGAAGCAATCCTTCATCAAGAACGGAATTGCCAAACATATTGAGTTATGAAAGACCGGCATGTCTCGGGACAAGAGATAAACAAAGGATATGGCCCCCTACATTTTGTATTGTGAGCATATCCATCAACTTATTTTTTATCCCCTGCCACAAAACCGAGAGTCTCTCCAGGAAGGGTTCTGGCCTACTTCAAACTGGATTCACGATCATGCTTGCGGCTCTGCATTGCCCAATGACGTCATTATTATTCCAGACAATACCCCTGAGGATAACCCCGATGCATATTCTTTTTGTGGCCCTAAATTGAGCTGTCCAAAGCTGTCCTTCAATCCATTTTGAGACGTTTTACTTGGTGATTTTGTCCTCTACCGTCCTAGCAATGGTCAATACCTTCCCGTGTGGATGGGCCGAGTTCTTGAATGCGTTAATTTGACTCCCAGTGATTGCTACGGGAATTTCAAAGTCCAACGATGGATGCCTATGTCAGGGAAGAAGGAATCAAAGAAGGTTGTCGCGAGGGAATCCTAAACCAGGAGATGTCAAATGGAACCTTGTCTTCTTGAGGTACAAAACTGGAAAATTGTTCTTTATTCGCACCGCTATTCGTCGCACACTAAGAAAGGCCCTCCCAGTTCTCACCGTATTCCGCCTGAGGCAGAGAGCGCTGCAATTGAAACTCTAGAGGCTGGTGGCATCTCAGTCAATTGTGGAGATGAGGATTGATTCTTATTGCAGTCGGCTGTCAGTTGATAAGTTGCTGCCGAATCCTAATTATACGACTCAGTTGTTGCCAGATTGCACTCTAGGTACAATTCTTGGTTATTAGATGACGAGGTCATAGTCTCTCTGGATAGAAGAGAGCAATCTTATATGCTCCTCGCCGACTACGGCTATACGGTAGACTCAACATCTGTAAAATCAATCTTCTGTCGTTATCCATTCCTTTAAGATTGTGTTTCGACTACTCATACATGCAAACGTTTATGTTTGTCAATGTGTTGTCAGCTGATGGCTTCATTGTTTTGTCTCCGCGGTACAATAGACTACTCTTAATACAGTAGTCGAAGAGTCAAGGTCGTCAACACACCCACATGGTCGGCCGCCCCCCGAGAAAAGAAGTTACGCGACCTAGGCTTAGGGTTTAGGGTTTAGGGTTTATGGATAACCCTAAACTCTAAAGCTACAATTACAATTTTAACAATCCGCTGCAAATTTTGAATATCCTTCACCTATACATGTATATTTTTGGACAATCTAGTTTGTGTATTTGGTTGTCACAAGTATCTAATTTGGTCCACAATTGATTGTTTTGTCCACATCATGTTAAATATCCGTTTCAAGCCTTTTGCAATATTACGATTGTCCCACTTGCGAAAGATGAGGCAACGCTCTTGGAGATCCCCTTGCACAACCAACTTTATGACTTGTGCCTGATACGTCTTTAAAATCCTATTGCTAGAGAGTTCTTGTTAAAGGAAACTAGCAGCCAACCGTCGCAACTCTGGCGACAATTGTTTCTCAAATTGACCACGGTATCCGTGACTAATGTTACGGTCTACAATCAAACGTTTCCTATTTTTGTGTATTGGATTGTTATATCTAATCTCAGCAATGTTTTCTAGGTCATAGAGTCGTTTCACCTGGAACTTGCAAACCAAGCCTCTCTTTATGGAGCCACCATTGCCAGTGTTGGTTATGCATTTCTAACTGTGACCGCGTCCATTTTGTAGAAGCTTGTCTTAAACATCATATTGTGGTCGTTGGATCTCCCTATGTGGAGTAGTTTCCATTACCTGTCAAGAAAGGTCTTTCGGCCCGTACTAGCACTTATACTTGAACAAATTCCGACACAGTTATTCTATAACCATTGGGAGTGGATCGTAGCAGAGATTGCATCGCTATAAATGTGTCTTGGAACTGCGTTTAGGGAGACCATTACACAAAAGCAACGATTAACACCCTTTGTTGCACAAAAACACAGAAATGCAGAGACCAATACACGGAAATACCCTTCGTTTCTGTGGCAAGGAAGACATGACACAAGTCGGAGCTGAATCAACCATATAAGAGATCAAGTAATTCACTACACCATATTCGTTATATTGGAAGATTTCCATGATTTTGAAGATATATGATCTTTGAAGTATCAATACATATAGACAATTGTAGGTGCAAAGCATATCGACAATACACCAAAAGTCACAAACAACACTCATTCACCCCGAGGCAAAACACAATCGTCCTATCACTAATCAAATGGTCTACGGAGTTCCACCATAAGCCTCTATATGCGTCTTCAAAAAAGCCCTCTGGTGTTGCCTTGTCCATGTTGCGCCATTCTCGTGCATTAATGGACTCTTTAGAAGACGCTGCAAACTCCGCCTACGCACTTCGTCACTATTTGATTTGGGCAGCGAGTGCCGGCGGGTGGGGGAAGGAGAGCATTTGTCTCTAGCAGCATTTCCTGAGAGAGTACGGGGACGAAGACATTTACCGGATGATTCTTGCACAATAGGCGCCACACACAATCCAAAGAAATACACTTTAGGTCGAATACTCCTACACAGCACACATGAAAATTGTATCATTAAGATCCATCCTAGTGCACGTTAGGTCGAATGGAGCTAAAATGCAGAAGGAAAGATCCACAGAGCACATTTAACCTCCAACGAAAAAAAACAAGCTCAAATGAACCAAAACTACATTAGTGCAATGTAGCTCAACAACAAACCAAAATTGTCTAGGCCAAAACATCTCAATAGTGCAATAAATTGGAGGTCATCATAACACGCACCGCAAGCGAGCGTTGGGAAGTAGCATCCCTTAAACCGTCATAGAGAATACGCTTTGCCGGAGTATAATTATCTGGATTTAGATGTGGGGACCCTGGAACTGAACGAGGCCACTGCGGCGAAGGTGAGTTGTTCCTTTCATGAATTGGCTCATGCGCAATAGGGCTTTCAACAACTCTGTCGTCCACTGCCATGGTCGAATAATCCATGGTTGATTGCGCGGTTGCAGCAGAGTGCAACAAAAGCCCTTTACTCCGAAGAGAAAGGACGAACTCCTCTGGGCCTAGCAAGGAATCCACGGACGCCCGACAGTCACAGTCCTATAGAAATTTCAACCACAGTGACACTCACATACCTTAGAACAATAGATGAAAATTCCAATCATTCAAAATAGCACGACATTCCATCAGCAGTAGGTATCCAATCCCCACAACAAACAAAGTGGTGAAACATCTCTGTTTCATTTACAAAAAAAAATATACACAAAAAATGGTCCAATAAAATTTACAAAATCGAGCTGTAGTCAATCGATACAGTTTAGCTCTATCCGACCTAAAGTATAATAGGCATCTAAGCGTTCCCAACGGCATTAAGAGTGGAGATTCTGAGACGCTTGGATTGCATTCCAGATACTCGCAGACTGACCACACGTCTTTTGATCATTATAGAACATCTCCCGGCCCGAGGGATGTTCGGCCCGGTACTGTGCTAGGCCACCCGGAAACTGATGAAGGTCAGTGAGATATGGCAGCAATTCCTCCAACAATACAGAATCGTCTCTCGCGCCATCATGTTTGTGCGACCATGATGGAAGAAGAAGGACGTTCTCCGGCAAATTGAGCATGTGCTTAATCAAGCTGTCGTCAATGACAAGCGTATTTGCCGGAGTATACTCACGACCCAACCTATTGAAGAGATGGTTTGATAAGGTCTTCAAGAAGATGTCCTTCTGAGTGCCAAATTCTTTCATGTAGAATGTTCTGCTACCGACTCTACGCTCGGAAACCCTATTGCAACTCTCCTGACCAAAGATCCTGAGAGGGTACGAAGAACTATGCTAAAAAAGATATTTACATATCTGACGTGTTGTAGAGTTCATCATCGAACTCCAGATCGTGATGGTGGCAATCTTAGACAACTTCGTAAGGAATTCAGCACAACTAGGGCACACTCAAACTAGTTTAGGGCCTACTTCGGTCGGTAGCGAAGCCGAGTGAATGGACGAATAGAGTTCCTGGATCCTCTGGCCTGCCACGAAGGCTCACACGTGCATAGAATCCCATTGAGGTTCAGCACAATATTCAACCATCTGCCCTCGTAATCTGATAGGACTCTAGGTATTTCTTCTAGAATACTAGCACCACTTATTGATGCCTCGCGGACCTGGTTCAAAAACGCCTGGAGAACGACAAATATTACTACAGATTCATTAACAACAACGAATCAACAATATGTAGAACGAAAGAGGTAAATGGGGGGAGGAGTCAGAATTGTCATACTGGACAGACGTCCGGTACGCCCGTCCGTCCGATTCGCCCGTCCGGTAGAGCTCTCGCCCGTTCGTGTAAGTCAACTGAGGGTTGACTTACCCACTAGGTAAAAAACAGGCGACGTGGCAGCCATGTTGGCACCACATAGCTGCCACGTAGGAGAGGGTCATGTTTGAATAGGATCGGAGACTAATGGCAAGAGGGAGGTGGGGCGGAGACGTCCCCGCCCCTGCCCGTGTGGGGCGGGGACGTCTCCGCCCCTTCATGAGTTAGTTAATAGTGTTTAACTATTGACACTATGTTGGTAAACTAAAATTTATGTTTACTGTAGTATACACTAAATGTGAACCCATACACCAATTGCAAATGAGGCACTTAGTGTAGTGACATAACCGGACACTAAATGCCATTTACTACACTATGTATCAATTTTTGTAGAAATAATAAATTTATTTCTTTCACTTGTGCACATTTAGTGTATCAATAGTGTATTAATAATTATTTGTGCTTGAACAAATGCAAATCTCGGATTTAGAATTTAAGATTTGGACGTATCCAATTTTGATTAAAATATAACGTATGGCAATTGCCAATTACACATATTCTTCTACGAAGATGCCGTATTGCCTATTTAACCACCACATTCGAAACTAATGCAGCTAATTAACAAAAAATTATTGTCGGTAACAACATAGAGGCATAGTCAAGTTGTGGGGGGGTTTCATTAATGTGTCTAAAACATCTGGTACAGAAGTTCGTTCTTCGAGCAGTTGTTTTTGCAACGCTGTAAGTTTTAGCTTCAAGTTTACATATTGCTCCGTGTTTTTGCTGGTGAAATACGAAGTGTCCCAATCTTCTTCCCAAATTTTTTCACAAAACCAACCCACCGCAAATGCATCTGCTGCCTTGGAGTAGAGGTGTGACCGTTGCATGACTTCAAGCGAGTTGGTGGGGTCCTACGGCCCAAAATTATAGAATAGTTCTGGTGCCACAAACCGTCACCGCTCTCTCTCTTGTTGAAGCTCCTCCTTGAATTGATAACCATACCTTGATGGCTCATTCTCCACAACCCGACTAGAAAGCCCCCAATCGCAAATTCCGATGTACACCGTATCGGGTTTCCACTCATCAAAGTGGAGCAAAACATTCAATGGAGAGATGTCATTGTGTATAAAATTTGCGTCGTGGCATTTCCCCACGATGACAAGCAACGATAGCGCGAGGTTCACTGGATTTTGGCGGTAAGTTTTTACCCACCAAAGCTCTTGGATAGACAACCCGGTATTTGGAAGCATCTCAATCCATTCAAACGGCAATGCTTCGTCCACTTTCCGTATAGCCCCATACATTCCAAGTTGGATTAGTTCCATACATGCCCCCGCATTGGGAGTTCAATGTGACGAACTCTCATAATCAATCACATACGTGGGGAAAGGATTTGGTGTGGAGCTGGAAACTGAAGATGCACTTGTTGGATAAGATGCACCTCTCAAACGAGTGGGGTTGGGAAAGAGACCCGGAGCAGATTGTCCGGGTGTGCAAGAATTTGATCCCGTTAAAAGACAAATACGGTCAAGGAAAATAAAATTTCTTCTACCAATGCTTTAATGGCCATTGGGACGAGAACGGGGAGCAATTTCGTTTCGGACCTCATCCACGGCAATGGTTGTGGGCCGTTGACGGAGTTCGCATCACAGACGACAACGGGGATCGCATTTCTCACAACGTTGACCAACCAGACCCGCAAGAACTAAGACAATTATCCGAATCAGAGTGGAAAGAAATTTTCCGAAATGACGGAATCGACTTCTTACTCGATGTGCACTGTCCAGGGACAGGGCAAGCGCTCGACCAGCTCATGCAATCCCAAATCCTAAGGGCCGTGTTGGATGAAGATGGACCAGCGAGGAGAACACGATCGGCGTCTCGTAGACTTGTATTGGTCTCAGATGAAGACCTCCCTATGCACGTAGGGGCACACAACAACGAGGCAGGGGCGAGTGGCACTACCAATAGCCCGATGAATATTGACTAGGTGTATTTTTTGTTTTTGCGGTGCCAAGAGACAATTTTCTTACAATGCTTCATCTTTTAGCGTTTCATGTATTTTTTCCACTTTCGTATTACATTATGGATACTAAAAAAATATATGAATAGTACTGTCTACATTCTACTTGATAATAGTGGTGTTAATCCGTGTGATTATGGATGTACTTAAGCCTCATAAGGATTTGTGCGTTTGTATTAAAAAAATGGTGTGGACCAAGTTTTAAACCTCTAAACATTTTTAATCCCTAAAGGACCAAGGCATTTTTGCACCAAGAACACTTCAAAACTGCGAGGCTATAGTATAATGCCTAAGAATGGAGACAAAACCTTTTTATTTCTACATCTAACCGTAGGATCACAATAAATACTTCTTTGTTAATGTCCCCACAAAATTTCATAAATTTTAACCACACGGATTGAAAGGTTTGCATAGCTCCCATGCTATTCACTACTTGGTATCAAATTTTTGCACTAGATAAGGCCTAAATCCATTACTAATGGTAGTTTAGGATGATGTTAGTTCCTTATACACCAATTGTTAGAGGTAGAAAAAGGGTGTATCTTATTCAAGTCAACTATGCTAGTAGTGGAAGCTAAAAAATGGGCAAGTAACGTTTTAGTTTTTAGATACTTGATATGTTTCAGATTGATGTATATTTATGGTCAATATGAAGGTCTACACCACATATTGTTGTGGAAAAAATCAAAAGTATAAAAAGTTAAAATCTCTAAGTTTTATGTAGTAAGACATTTTTGTTTTTGGTACCTTGCCCGTTATATTTTTGGCAATATGTGAAAATCTTTGACTTGAGTTGAAGCGTTATTTTCCACTAAAGACAAGGAATTTTTTTTTTATTTGGAAGGAAATAATTTTCTACACTCTTATGTTTGCTCCAAAACTAATAGGGAGCTAATAAAGGTGTTCCTTATTAGAGAGCATCCCATCAAAGTACAAAAGTTGTACTTTCCATTTCGCCTTCTTCCCTAGAACTAGGGAGAGACATAATCTGCATGTTATTTTAAGTGCATTAGGATCTTGTCGGAACCAAAAATAAATCACCCCATATTTAATTGTGCACCCACCTCATGGAGATGAGGAGTGCCTCGGCCAAGCAAGAGTGGCCTGAAACGCCTCCTTGGAAAGTTTTGTGGGGACGAACCCCCCCAATTTACAAGCAAACGTCCCCGCCCTGCCCTGGTGGGGCAGAGACGTCTCCGCCCCATACTCGGCAGGGGCGGGGACGTCTCCGCCCCATACCCGGGCAAGGGCGGGGACGTCTCCGCCCCCATCGGATTACTATTTTAATGGAGGGGGACCTCATTTGTCCCAACCTCGCATACTCCTATCCACCATCTCTTCATTGAGCTGGATGTGGGCGTTGTGCGAGGTCTCATTCATCCATCCACGCCAGAATTTTGCATTCACACGTGCACACCATGTCTTCATCCGGACAATTGGCCAAGGAGGAGCGTGACAAGACCCGTGCAAGAGCGGGGAACGCCCATCGGAAGCGGTTGCACGTTCTTCGAAATCCCGAGAAGTTGGCTTTTCGAGGTTGGGAGGACGTGGTGGAGCCATGGAGTTTTGATGATTGCGCAAACTACATCGAGTGGTGCCACATCGACAAGGCTTTTCGAGAGGCACGACACAACTATCACCGGCGCTTCCACAAGGCAAACTTGAAACATTGCATCGACGAGGCGTTTAAAAACCGATGCATCGAAGTTTACCAGGTGTTGTATGACGTCCCATTCGTCAAACGCAACGAAGTAAATCTCTTCATTGCGCGGGGTGTTCATGCGGAGGTGAAGTTGGGCAAGATAGTGGATTGGTCCACTTTGAAGTCGATGCTGGGGAAGGTAAAAATTCCTCGCCCTGAAAATGGAATAATTCCAATGGGATGGCGCAAGTATCCGGAAGGTGGATTGGGCAAGTTCATGACTGTGATGGACGACACACCTAGCTATGATACTAACACGTCAAGTTCAGATGATGACTCTGACGGAACCCACGTCCAAGTCGCGAGCGAAAAGGCACAAGCTTGTGGTAGGCTGAGGAGGACCGAACGAGCCCTTCACCAATGTTACTATTGACTAGGAGTATTTAAAGGTTTAGGACGTAGCAAATCAATTTTGTGAACAATACTTCTACTCTAAACATTATATGGTTTTAAATATCCTTTTTGTTTGTAATGGTACAATTTATTTAGAGAACTTGCACATTACATTCTACTAGAGGCTTATACTACCCGTTATGGATGGAGACTTGCATAGCTCCTATGCTATCCACTACTTGGTTTATTTTTTTGCTTTCATGGTATGTGGTACATTCCTAATCTTTCGTGGGGCAATTGTGTTTAAATTATTTATTTAGAGAACTTGCGCATTACATTCTACAAGAGGCTTATACTACCCGTTATGGATGGGGACTTGCATAGCTCCCATGCTATCCACTACTTGGTTTATTAGGGAGCTAATAAAGGTGTTCATTATTGGAGAGCATGCGGTCAAAGGACAAAAGTAGTACTTTCCCGAAAGCCTTCCTTCGTAGACATAACCTGCTTCTAATTTTAAGTGCATCGCAATCTTGTCGGAACCAAAAATAAGGTACCCTATATTAAAACCTCCACCCTCATGGAGAGGAGGAGAGCCTAAGCACCCAAAATGCTCCAAAGGCCTCCTTCTCGTGGGTTGAGGAGACGTCCCAGCCCCTGCCCAAGTAAGGCCGGGGACGTCTCCGCCCTGCCCTGGTAGAGCGGAGACATCCCCGCCCTTACGCGGGCAGGGGCGGAGACGTCCCCGCCTTTACCCGGGCAGGGGCGCAGACATCCCCGCCCTTACCCGACAGGGGCGGAGACGTCCCCGCCCTTACCCGACAGGGGCGGAGACGTCCCCGCCCTTACCCGACAGGGGCGGGGACGTCTCCCCACAACAGGGCAGGGCGGAGACGTCCCCGCCCTTACCCGGCAAAGGCGGGGACGTCTCCCCACAACAGGGCAGGGCGGAGACGTCCCCGCCCTTGGCACTTCAGGTCCCACCCGTTCTTGGCTCGTGTATAAAAGGTTCGGGGAGGGCCAATTGTCCTCACGCTTATCACCTTGGCCTCTATCCTTTGGACCTCAATTCAGTTTGAGCTCCTTGCGAGTCTACTTGGGTGGCAGGGGGCACTGGTGTGCGGCTGAGGTGATGTAAAAATTGATTCAAGCAGTGCACCAGCGCTATCAGACCTCACATTTTCACCTGATTCTATACTATAACTAGCCCTGTATTTTGGCTTAGACGGGACTTGCACATTATTTGGCATAAGCCGTGAATGCAATGGGAAGTCAAAGGAAGCAAACAAAAGAATGGGAACCTTGGTACAATTTTGGTGACAACGGGGGCAAAGTGAGTTGTGTTTTCTGTAACTATACTTTTAGCTACAAACGTGAGCGTGCGTTCGCTCACTTTGGATACGGCGCCAAGTCAGAGAGGTCTATTTGTCGTAGCCTACCTCCCTATGTGCGAAGTCGATTTGCCAACTGTGGAAACATTGTTCCGCAACGAATGACGGGCGTGGATATGTATGGCGGAGATTCAGGCCCGAGTGGTCCATCGAGGGCACCAACTATTGACACTTCAAGCCAATCCAACGCTCAAAATAGTGTGGCGGGTGGGGTAACAAGTGGGCCTCAGGAAGGAGTGCCTAATCTCTCTGAAGGAAACGACCGCGAACATGTGTCGGGTGGTCTTACCGCCTCGAATTCCACTAGATCTGGGCAACTACATCAACAACGGATGCTTGATGCTTTTAACATTGCAAAGAGGAAGGAACTTGATGAGAAGTGGGCGACTTTTTTCTATCTGGCGAATGTGCCTTTCAATGTGGCGCAAAATCAAGCGTTCATTGATGCAGTGAGGGCGACATCTGTAGCAAAGTTTGAGTACACTCCTCCTACATATCACCAGTTGAGGACTAGATTGATTGAACCTAAGAGGTTGCAAATTGAGAAAGAGATTGAAGCCAAAGTTGGTTTTGCAATCAAGAATTATGGGGTGTCGATATGCACGGATGGTTGGGATGATGTCCATCGGAGGCCCCTCATGAATTTAATGATGTCGTGCCCCACTGGTGACGTATTCTTGGAGAGCATAGACACCAGTGGTGAGAAGAAGTCCATGCGGTATATAGCGGACCAAGTGAAAGTTTACATTGAGAAGGTGGGTTCCAAGAATGTGACATAGATTTGTACAGACAATGCTCCCAACATGCTTGGAGCGATGGATGATATTATTCTCACATACCCGCACATTCACAAGCAGGGGTGCATGGCACATGCATTGGATCTCATGTTGGAAGATTGGGCGAAGGTCCAAGAATTTAAAGATTTAATAGAGAGGGCAAAGAAATTGTGCAAATATATTAGAAACCATCATTCGACAATGGGGACACTTCGTGAGTTGAGTCCAAACCTGCATATTGTAGTGCCCACTGAAACCCGCTTTGCTTGTAATTTCCTTATGTTGGATCGATTGGTGAGACTCAAAGGAGTGTTGGAGTAGTTGAAAGACCACCCCCGTGTTGTAAACTACTTTGCAACCCAACGAAACAAACAAAATGGAGAGGCACTCTGAAACTCAGGCGAAGTAGCGTCAACGAAGTCGTCATGGGACTCATTATCCGGAGTAACGGTGCCCGAGATCGGGCAAGCAACCAAGGCGCTCGGTTCCGCATCTTCCTCCTCATCGCCGAGGTCAACAATTGCTTTCCCCTTCCCCTTACCAACGGCCTCTCCAAGCTCGAGGAAGATATCCGCGTTGACGTGATACGCAGAAACATCAAAATCGGCCCGATCCAACGTCAACGCGACCTCCGTGGCGTCATCGAGGTCCTGCTCATCCATGTTGTGAAAATGCAGAATGCCTCCAGGTCCAACATCTGCACACTAATGGATTGAACAAGATTCAATTTAGGTCGAGTCGAGCTAAACTGAATACAAACAATTGTTGGTACAAAAACTCAGCTATTACAACTTGAAAGGTTACGAACGCAGTTGATGACTTCTAGAAAATCATACAAGTAAAAGCCGTCACTTTAGCTCGACTCGTGCTAAAGTGTCATCCAACAGCATAGGCATGACCTCATTGAAACTATGCACGAGTCAAAATGGGTATCAACAGTTTAGCTCGACTCGAGCTAAACTGTAGGAAAACTTACCACACTCGCAATGAGTAATTTTGTCTCGCCAAAACAGCTGGACAACTGTCTCCCCTCTTTTGCAGAACAGCTCCGAGACCTTAATGAATAACTCCGTCCTAAGCTCGTTCAAATTCATGGATTACGCCAACTCGTTGTACTTGCACAGCTTCGTGTGCAACACATGCTCTGGAGCTGCGTAGGTCTTCTTTACGGCCGGGATCTGCGTAAGCTCCTTCTTGAAGAGAAAGAGGAGCCAAATCGGGTTGAGAGCGTTGTTGCTCTTTGGCGCGTATCCTTCCAGGCCCTCCTTCTCGGAGAGAAGATACTTCGACTGCAGCACATCGTATGCATGGCACAACGACAGGCCCTCAGCAAACGCTGTCACTTGAAGGTATGACTGCTCGTCGCCGCAAATGAAGAGCTAGGCTGGAAGACCGGTGAGGGGAGGCTGCCTTTTCGATGCAAACATTGTCATGAACTCGTCGGAAAAGGGCCTCTCCAACGACGACGTTGCCTTCCCAGAGAACCCAGAGATGTTCCGAAAGTCGATGATGCCGAGCTTCACGTTGCAGCCTAGGTTGCGCCACAAATTCGAAGGCCACGTCTCGAGCAAATTCATTGCCACCTTGTAAGAACGGAAGTGCAAGGCTCCTTGAGGTGGAACGAACCGCGACCGCACATCGATGAAGACTCTGAAGAACTCCTTAGCGTACGGAGAGAGATCTTCACATTTGCAGTTGCGAAACTGCGTCTGCCTCGAATCCTTGTAGTATGAATCCGGTGGTCCCCAATCCAAGAGGTCACGCTTTGAGGCCTTGCTGACGTTGTAGTTCTTCTTGAACGTCCGCCAGTTGGAACGACTGTACGCTCTAGTGCTGTTGAAGAAGGCTAGCTCAGGCCTGATCAATTGAAGCTCCATCTGAGCGACCTCCTTCCTCTTCCTCTGATCCACCTAGTCCCGGGCGGTGTAGCAATCCTCCAGCACAGAATTTGGCTGCTTTATAACAACCTTAGGATAGGGCAGTTTTCGAGATGGCCCTGATCGATTGAGAATGTGCTTGCACATTTTTGCGTGATTGGCTTCGGTCATGTTGCCGAGAAACATGAAGAACTCGCGCGTTAGGACCCCATCCTTCTCAGGTACCCAAGACTTCGCGTCCTTGAACTTTGCCAAGGGCATCGAAGTCAAATCGACGTTGATGAGGTCGCCATGCGCCGCGGAAGAGATAACGTCCGACCAGAGCTTGAAGGTCTCATCTATCGCGGTGATGATCTTCACCTCATTCGTAATTCAAGGCTCCTTCGCCTTCCCAACTTTCTTGAGCGCTGCCTGGCTCTTCGCAACGTCGATCATTGCGAAGCGCTCACGAACCGCGTTAAGAAATAGCTGCGCAGAACATAAAAAGGGTTGTGTGAGTTTACAATTAAAGAAGGAATATAAACATGTCCAGTAGGGTCCAAACACTGCAAGTTAGCTTGAGTCGAGCTAACTTGCAACCCAAGAGCAGACAATGAAAGCGATTTTTTATCTATACACATGACTATACAGGATACAGAGCGAATTTGCACTTTAGCTCGACTCAAGCTAAAGTGCATGACCTTGGTTAAGATATATTACCTCAAACCTCTTGTCATTGGCCATTTCAACTGCAGTTCTCCGACCTGACTTGTGAGACCCTCAAATGCCCGTGGTCGAGTGCTTGGGCATTGGTCTCCCAGCTTGGATCCACAAAGCACGAGAGCCGAGGATATTGGTTGCCCACGTCGGCTTGAACTGGACCAAGTGATTCACACGATTATATTATGCGGAAATCTTCCTCAGCTTCTCCAGATCCTGCGTCCAGACAATGTAACATTGCAATGTTCGGAAGTGCCTTCTCATAACCTCCGGACGTTGCCGTTTATCATCTCCTTTGAGGCAACAACGCTATGCTGGCCGTTGATGATGTAGTAGTTGCAGTCGCAGAGCTCCTCAACCGTTGTCGACATAGCGTCGAGCTTTGGCATGACGCAGAGAGTCTGCTTCTACGTCTTGTCTGGCATTTGGAGGTAGTAATGTTTCAACTCCTCCATGCCCCAAGGTTCGAATGCACGGATCGTCCACTCCGGAGGTGCATTATGCAACCTCATTACGTCAAGCTCGATCTTCATCTCTCTGTCTCCATTGAAGAAGCAGCTCTGACACTCCGTCCAGAACTTTTGGTAAATCTGTCGGACGTTGTTGTAGTCGATTGTCTCTCCGTATCAGAGCGCCTTAGGGAGCTCCGAGAGTGCAGAGGCCATCGAATTGGCTAACTCCTCCTCTGATACGAGTTTCAACTTCTTTCTTGAAGAGGTCTCCGGCTTCTTGGCAGCTGACCGCTTCTTCGCGGGGGAAGCAGACTACGTGTTGCGCAGGGTGCTTCAGCTTGTTCTCGCACCTGGTGTTCTAACCGGTACCGAGGCTTGACTCATGTCCTCGCTACCGTTCACGGCCCCCGAAACCATTGAAATTTCTATCGGACGTCTTGCCGCGATATTTTTGGCCTTATCTAGAGCGGCAAAGGTACTCATTCTAGATAGAATGACGCGCAGTTTACTAGCTAGAGCCTTTGCTTACAGCGCTTGTCCGCTACTAGTCTCCCATTTCTTAATAGAGATCTCATGCTTGACCTGAGTCACTATTTCCTCAAATTTGGACGACCTAAGAGAATCGACTAAATCCTGGATATAGAAGGGAGATGAACTATTGTCCACTACAATAGTAAACAAATACGGATCTAAGGACTCAGTGGTCGTCTCACACGACAACTTAACGTGATCGTTATCTTCGTGGACTACATCAGTAATTTTGGTCTTGAAGTCGATGTGCTGGGGATCGATGATAGCACCAGCGAAGGTCTGACCAAACACTAAATGATCCGTATAGGTCGCCCACAGAAGCGATTACTTCAGTGTCATTGATGGGTCCTTGAGCTCCCAGCAATCCAAGTGGTTGTTGTCGTCTCCATCGTCATCGTCAACGTCGACAGGCTTTGGCTGGAAGACGTGCTGCAACTAAGACACCATCATGTCCCTCTTAGATCTGCATAAACACGAAACAAAGCACAGATTTTAGATTGCTTAAATGATCATCCGATTAGGAAGGCGAGGTCACACATTAGCTCGACTCGAGCTAAAGTGTAACGTTATACAAGTATGTGAATAATACTCTGCAACAAAATTTAGTCAATTAGAACATTCTCTTAGATCCTTTCAATCAACTCATGCCTACTTCTCGTTCAACTCCCAAAACCGTGGAAAAGCTTACAAACCGATCCAATCACTGACGAACCTCACTCTTAAAGGTTCGCAAGTGGTTGGAGCGGGACTGAAGCTCAAGCACAATTTATGAGAGGTGAACAAAAAGTAGACGTGAGTTGAGAAACTAGACTGCAATTACACGACTGTAGCAATGTTGTAATCAAGCTTTAGCTTCATCTTTAGCTCGACTCGAGCTATAGTACTTATACATAGAACGCATAGCTGAACAGTTCTGACACTCACATTATTCATTCAAACGACTTTTTTATACATTTTTAGGAAAATCATGGCTACTTCTCGTTTAACTCTCAGAACTGTGGAAGAGCTTCAGTTCCGCTTCAATCACTCACAAACCTCACTCTTCGAGGTTCTCAAGTGGTTGGAGCGGGACTGAAGCTCTTGCACACTTGTGAAAGGTGAACAAGAAGTTGACATGAGTTAAGTCATAGATATCATTGGTATACTTTACTTCTGGAATGTTTAAAGTCCGAATGTTGTTGTGTTTGAGTTGTTTTTTAAGTTCATTGTCTTACACTTTAGCTCGGTTTGAGGTAAAGTGTGTTGGCTTTACTAGAAGGCCATGACATTTTTTCAGACCGAGAGTTTTAGAGTAGTTATTATGATTACTTTTCCTGGAGCCGGCTTTAGCGCAACCAAAGACGTATTTAGTCGTATATTTTAGCTGGACTCGAGCTTAAGTGGGCCTCCACTGTGCACTATTGTCCACACTCTAGCTCGAGTCGAGCTAAAGTGCCCTCTCGAGTGTGCTTCATTGGTCACACTTTACCTCGAGTCGAGTTAAAGTGCAGCCAAAAGAGCATACTGGAGAGCACACTTTAGCTCGACTCGAGCTAAAGTGTGGCCAAATGTGCACAATGGAGGCCCACTTTAGCTCGAGTCGAGCTAAAGAGTGGACAATAGAGCAATATCGATGTCCCACTTTAGCTCGACTCGAGCTAAACTTTGTTCATTGAAGAGCTTATTTATTGCAGTTTGTGCAGATTCGTCTTTCGTTATATGATATTGAAGGCGTAGGGTTTAGGGCTCTTGGGTGAGAGCATGGATTTTACCTTTCAGCCATTGATTACGAATCTTAATCCCAGACAAATTCTGCTGGAACTAGACGTCCTGCAACAACAATAACAAACCCACACACACAAAATCAAACAAAGTAGCACATGGAAACCAACACGTTGAAATCATTCACAATGAAATCAGCACTTTGAAATGAGCACATTGAAATTAACACATTGAATTAAGCACATTGAATTTAGCAATTGAAACCACGACATTGAATTCAATGTGCACATCTAAACTAGCACAAAGCAACACATTTAAACTAGCACAAACCACGACAAATAACCACAAATCACCACAAACCACCACATTTAAACCACCACATTCAAACCACCACATTCAAACCACCACATTCAAACCACCACATTCAAACCACCACATTCAAACCAGCACATTGAATACACAAACTCATCTACCTTCTCACACATACATCAAAAGCAATGCTATCATAATGTTTCAATACATCATATCTAAAGCAAAACTACACAAATATCAAAAGAAATGTAAGACTGAATGAGTGCACTTACCTTTAAAATTGAGAAATCCGACTGAAAAAGCTGCAAGTCTTGTTCCTTCTTCACGTCAATCCTCCGCGCACGGCCGTTTCACACTCTACGTGCTCACAGAAACTCGTAGAAACTCACACTCACAGAAACTCACAGAAACTCACACACACTCACATAAACTCACACACACTCACATAAACTCACACACACTCACACAAATTCACACAAACTCAGAAATTCTCACAAACTCAGAGAAACTCACACAATCTCACAGAAACAGCCCTAAACTCTAGCGCTACACTGTACACGAACTCACACAATAAAAAATCGCACGTCCTACAAACCCTATCCCCAGGAAACCCAAACCTCCAGTAAACTGCGCACGAAAGCCTAAACGCAGTGCTACAATATACACAAACTTAACAAACCTTGTAGATAACGAAACCAACACAAACCGCAAAGTCGCAACGACGAACTAACGCATAAACGCACAAAACTCACAAACCAACAACGCCTGGAAATACACACAGAAAACCTGGACAGCAACGAAAAGGGAAGAGATAAGGCTCGCGTTACGATTTCGTGGGGTACTTTTGGGGGGCACCTATAGCCGTGAGGGTCGAAACCCTGTGGCCGTGTGGTGCTCCCGAGATACCCTCGAGATACCCTTCGTGATATTTGGGTGAGACCCTCGGGTATTACAGATGGATGCACCACAATTCATTCACCTTCATTATTGATACCCGGAGTTTCAAGAAGCCAATTTAATCTTTCTAGAACAAGTTCAAGATATTACGCGCGTGTAGTATTTCTGTACTCGTAAATTTCCTACACAATTTTTCTGGGCCATTAACACTACAATTTTGCATATTCTGGGGCAACGAACAGGTAGCAAAAGAAAAGTGATTATTTCCAATTTCATTCATATGATCTCAATTAAAACTTCTAAATTGGCATTTTCTCAATAATACACAAACTTGGATTGGACGGAAGTGAACGATTATAGTGTTTAGTGTTAGAAACAAGATTATAGTGTTTAGTTTTCTTTCATGGTTTTAGTGGATCAGCTGGCTTTCACTTGACTCGATTTCAATTTTTGCATTACACAAGGAGTAAATTCATTACCATCGATGTATATAAGTTCCTCCTACACCAATTATTAGGTGAAGCACACTTAAGAGAGCTTTAAAGCTATGATTTTAAGATTCTATTACTTTGAATTCACATTTTGATTTTTTATGAGTTTGATATTATTTACTATGAGAATCGAACTGACAATAAGTATGTTAAGACCACATCTTGCAATTGTATAATTATAAAATAAATGTCGGTGCACACTTTAGCTCTATAGGAGCTAAAGTGTGCATATTTTCTTTTTAGTTCCCTACATTTACTGATGGTGTACACTTTAGCTCTAATAGAGCTAAAGTTTGAATTTTTTCTTTACTTTTCACTTCATTTTGCATTTACTCTAACGGTACAAATCCAGTAGTTAGAGCATCTCCACCCCTGACAGGGAATTTTCCACGCCAGCGGGAAGGTGCCCAAGTTTGAGATGAAGGGAGGGGGGTTTACCCTTTTCCCCCGCACCATCCCCGAATTGACCACTGTGAGGGAACGCCAGCGCCCAACACTAACGCCATAGTAGGCTAATTTTTTTGGGGTTTTTATTGATTTTTTTTAATTCCCTCATATAATTACATGATTGAACACATGCTCCCAGGGAATTTTGGTCTCCCCTGTACTTTTTGTAAATTTATTGTTTAGAAGAAATGGCGCCGCCACTCCAGTCGGCCGAGACACCGGCCTAGGCCTCACGGAGTGGGCTTTACCGTGTTTATTCTTGCATCCCCGTCCCTCGGCCCCGGTAGAGATTCTCTTTTTCTAGTACACTATTTGTCAACAAGTTGGAAACTAGTTTTAGCCACCATTGTCATGAATATTATCCCTCATTTGTTCACCTACTACAGTTCATTTTGTAATAGCCCTCTATCAAAACTCTTCCCTAGCACACAATTTTGATACTTGACAAATTGTATAAGCTCTTTATGTTCTGCCTACCGGTCGCCATGCATTTATTCTTCGTCTCATCTTCAACCTCAATTTCTTATCGTCTTATCCACAGCTATTCTCATTCCCATCTCTTGCATTTTTTAAATATTTTTTAATATTATCTAATGAATATTATTGTGTAATCATATAATTAGCCAATAACTAATGACTTTGTAATGATTTTTTATAGGATAATTCATGTATATTTGTATATCTGTAACTTTTATGCACAATTAAAGAATATTTAAATTTTACTTAATGAATGTTTAAAGTTTTAAAAGCATATTTTATGATAGTTTAATCAATATTTGTATATTTAATGATTATTTATAGAGTATTTAATGCTCTGTTAATGAATAGTTAATGAATAGTGCATAAATTTCTAATGTAAAATTAATGTGTATTTGAATATTCAATAAGTATTTAATGAATATTTACTGAATATGTAATGCACATTGAATGCATAATATGTGATGGATATCTAATGAGTATTTTACTTGTATTTCTATATTTATTGTAGTTTAAGTTTTTTCCTTTTCCAATATTCCTTTCTTTACTCATTTTCGTTTCCAGAAGAATGTTCTTATATTTCCAATCTTCTACTTGTAGTTTCATTTTCCCTCCATATTTTACATTCTACTTTGTCCAGTTTTTGATATTTTTCGTTTGCTCCATACCTATGTCCGATTATTCCCAAGCTCTTTCTTGCAAATTCTTGCTTTTCTACATGCACTCAACCCTTCTTCGCTATGATGCTCAAGATGTAATCAAACCATGATTAAGGTTTCCTAAACTAATTGTCCACAAGTAAAAAACTTTATGTTCCACTATTTACTAGGATTGACATTTAGAGTAGTAGTTGACATTGGGTGATGTATAGTTTTGTCACTACACTTATTGTACATTTTACAATTACTGTATGGATTCCTATTTAGTGTCCACTTCTCTAGAAGCCATCTTCTGTATTCTGGAGCTACATAGTGCATTTTTGCTTTCTAATCTACTCCATTTAGTCATGGTGCACAATTTAGCGCTAGTAGAGCTAAACTGTGCATATTTTCTTTTTAGTTCACTGCACCTAGTAATGAGGCACACGTTAGCGCTACTGGAGCTAAAGTGTGTGCACACACTCCTTTTGGTTCATCGCACAAAGTGATGGTGCATACCTCTGCTAAAAACCGAGCTAATGTATGTGCAATGTATATATCCACTTCTACAAACAATCATTTTGAACTCCGTACTTCTCTTTATGGTTAAGTATTTCAAGAGTGAAATAGTAATCTTTTGAATTTTAAAAGGATTTTCAAAATATGTGGACCCAAATCTCCAATAGTAATATTAAAAAGCAAAAATATATGACGATCCCCTAGTCTTCAGTGGATATGAAGTCTAAGTATTCTTGGTACCCTAAATCAATAATATGTGACAATGTGTGAAAATGTATGAATTGGGATGTAATCTTATCTTTCACTAGAAAAATAACATGTTTTTCCACAATATCATTCGTTCTAATATTACTTCTATGTATTGAAAATATCACATTCCATACTGTGTTATAGCAAAACGTATATTAGGTTGCTCGACGTGCAGGCAATCGAGAAGTTTCTCTTTTGGCTCGCATAACTTTTATTGAAGACATTCATTGAGAAAATAAATTACTAATAATTATGCCTCATGACTTTTATCATCCTTCTATAAAATTTTGAGAATTTCAAATATAATTTGCGACCACTAGAACGTGCTCAAAAACTAATTATTCCATTTTTGCATGTATAAATAAATTCAAAATTACTTACATTACGAACATTAAATTATGCCTCATGCACTAAGTGATACACTTTGTATTAGTTATATTTTATATTTTGATTATCCTTTTTTTTTCATGAGGAGGTCTCTCCGTTTCTTGTTGAAATCTTTTAATATTGTTCTACTCTCTATGTTTTACAAATGACAAAGTCTTTAATTTCACGTCAAAACATGAAATAAATTTGTATGGTCAAGAATTCTTCCATCTTTCATGTCATGCTTAGATTGCCACACCCTAAACTCATGATAAGACAATGTGAACTCAAATATAAGATATTTTAATCCAAATATAAGTTTGCGCACATTTCAAGTCTTTGAGTCTCTAAGTGGATAGTAACCAACTTCAATTCCAAATCCAGACCATGGAGACACTTGGGATTCTTGCCAAAGAATGCACATTCTAAATTGATGACAAAATAGTAACATGGTGCACATTTTTGAATGCTACTCGTTTGTTAAGGTCTATAATTTCAACATAATAGATAAGGCCTATTTCGATTGTAATACAAATTATTTCTAATCATCTCAATATCTTCTCTACAGTTCCCGATACCTTAGTTGAATTGTCAGTATCTTGAATCTTCAAAGTATTAATATATTGAAATGAAATGACATCAGAAGATAACACCTAAATCAAGGACCCTAAACCCTAAACCCTAAACCTGAACCTAAATACCAAACCCTAAACCCTGAACCCCAAACCCTAAAAACCCTAATCCTAAACTCTAAACCTAACCCTAATCCAAACCCTGAGCGTTACCCTAAAACCTTGTATATAACTCGCATGTGCGAGTAGATTCGAGGTATGTACTCTTCCTTATTTTAGTCAGCCAGGAAATAGTTGATTCAGTTTCCCGCTAAGATTTTGAATTTGCACTTTTTTAGGGGCTGTGGAAAAGTCTTCCCGCCAATTCTGAAGTTTCCTCCCGCCAATTTTGAAACGGTTGTGTGTCCGTGAGTGACCTGCCGATCCTCGAAAACTTTCTTCATTTCTTTTCTTCTCACTTTGGTTGCTGTGCAAGATTGTTGTGGAGAGGCTTGGAGGTAGAACAACTGTCGAAGGTTGAGGAGGGTAACATCTATAGGTTGCGCACGGTTGAGCAGGGCGCTTGCGCGAGGCAACAACGCACGAGTTGTCTTCTTCATAAGGTACACAATGTATACTTCTTGCATTCTCCGTGCATAGTCTCTAGCAATTAGGATGTGACAGTGTGTAGGGTTATTGCGGTGGTTCCAGTTGCTACTGTGATTTTGAAGCATCACTGCGAGTTTCTTGACAACTAACGGAAAGATTTGGATTGTAGTACACAGAGAGTCAGATTCACAGGCTCAAGAGTTTTACCATATGAATCCCTAAAAAGATGCCGAGAATCACGAAAGGACAGTTTAGCTCGAGTCGAGCTAAATTGTCTTACTATATTGTATTAACAGTTTAGCTCGACTCAAGCTAAACTGTCTTACTATAATGTATCGACAGTTTAGCTCGACTCGAGCTAAACTGACTTACCTTCTTTCCAAGGACATTTTAGCTCGACTCGAGCTAAACTGTCATACCTTATTTTCTATTTCTATTCACCTTGACTCGAGATAAAATAACAATGGGTCTGATAGTCATTAATTTAGGTCCGGTCGGGCTTAGTTGTCACTGTCAAGGGTGAGATTATTTTATATTCGGATTAAAACTAATCGCATGAAATTTTATACTTGTCATGTAATACCGCATGAGTTTACCTCGAGTCGAGCTAAATTTGTCTGGTCTACAATGTCAACTCACTTGAATCATACTTATTTTCAAGCGCCAGACCTTACCTCGATTCGAGATTAATTACCCTCTTCCTATGCTTCTTCATTGATGTCTATTCCTACAAGGTATTTACCCATTCTTATTTATCAGGGTTATTTAATATTTATCTCATTGGTATGTAGGATGTTGTCTTCGAAGGGCGACGATGTTCATGTTGACGCTCCCGTGAACCTAAACCTTCCTCAGTTTGATGTTATTCCTCGCCGTCTTTGGGTCGGGATGACTGTTTCGCTTCACAATGGTTCGGGTGTTCGCGTTGCGGAGGGGTTGGTTCGCAATGTCCGGTCCAATGCACTTCTAGGTTCCTCTGGTCCTCTTGGGGATTCGAATGTTGTAGTACAGGTGTCCAGTACTTTTTTTCTAGAGGAAGCTCCTGATGAGTGGAGGTACTCGTTTAAGTCCTGGCCTATTCAACAAGTCTTCTTAAACGGTGTGAGTCTCTTCCATCATTGCCTTGGAGACGTTTACAATGTCTAGTTGGTTGAGCGTAACAGACCTCTAGGTGGGAGCTCCCGTTTGTACGACAATTCTTCAAGGAATACACGTCCAATAGTGTCTAGGAATGTTGAATTCCTCATGACCCCTCTTTCCATTAACGCTGTTGCGAGCAATAGTTGATGCAGTCAAAACTGTGTTCAACACTATCCTAGAGATAAAATAAAAGCCCTTCGGACGCGCTTGTACAGTGAGACCATTGTGCAGTTCAGAAATCATATCAAACTCGACGTTCACAGACAGTTTCATAGAAACGCTGCGTGTAGGAAGGTTGTGACCCTAGAGGGTGTGGACGTTTGTGCCCATGCCTGGATGAAAATCATGGATGTATGTTCGAGTACTTTCTATCGGAATGCGAAGGACGTGGCCGCTGGTCATGCGGCTCAACACCATGGGAATACCGGTTTGCGCAAGCCTAGAGGTCATACCGTTGTGGCTACTGCCGCTCTTGGAGCCATTCTCGATAGACATGCGGACCACATGCCTCACAAGTCTCGTGTTCTCCCATCTGGCGAGAAGGCTATGGCAAAGGTCCTCCCTGCAAGTTTTAAGTGGAAGGATCATATACCGCTTCTTGATGATCATCTCGCTGATTGTGGATTGCCGCCAATCTCAACCTCAAGCTTGAGTAAGATTCGGCGAGTGAGCTTCCCTGAGTACTATGCCAAGAAAGGTGGAGACAACTTTGCCCGTTGTTCTACTTGTGACAAATACCAGGATCAGAAGAAGCTTACTCAACCTGGAACACAAGCATCGCTGCTATGGCAAAAGAAGATGTAGGTTCACATCGATTCTGCTTTCGCACATCGGGACTTGTACTACGTGAACCGATTTTGATCAAAGTCCTCGCCCCAGGAGGTTCTTACCATCATGCATGATAAGATGGATCACTCAAAGACTGCCTCCCCGGTTTTTTCACATAAAACAAAGCACTTAGATGGGCTTATGAAGTTGCCTCTTGCAATCACAGGCATGCTTGCCCATGGTCATGTGGACTAGCGTTACGCCCATTACGGCCTTGATTTATACTCCCATGATGCCAATTACACGGTTGGGTCGTTCGCAAAACTATTGCGTGACCTGGAGGCGCCTCCGAAGTCAACGTCTCGACAACTCTTTCCAAAATCTAGTTGTCATCCATTGTATGCGGCGCTATTACCAGGTGCGGAGATGTGTTTGGATCCATTAGGGCCGATTCCAGATATCCCAGTTCCAGGGAGGTCTTTGCCACCAATATTGAACGTGCAAATGGACAATGCAGTTGGTGATAACAAAAATAGATTTGTTTTCTATTTCTGGTCTTTCCTTGTTGTAAAACGCACCTTCCACGAGGTATATGTTAATTTTATGCTAGTTGGTAATACATATGATGATATAGATGCATTATTTGGACGTTGGAGTATGACACTGAGGAAGGAGAGTTTTCAAATCATTCCTTTGCTCATGAGGTCGTTTATGAAAAATGAGAGTGTTCCCACAATCCCGCATCTCATCCAAGAGGTTCCTGACTTTAAGAAGTTCATTGGGGATATGATTGCAGACGGTGATGAAGCTCTGTAGGGTCATACGAAGGCTCATCAATTCAAGTTTTATGTGGACTCAAGTGGTTGTCCGGTAACGAAGTATAAAATCCTTTGTCATGATGAGGATTGGCTTCCTAAGGGAGGAGAAGGTAGTGCCATCAAATTGTCGAAGGAGGATTCTAAAGGAAGATCTTTATGGCCTCGCGGAGAACCAGATGCATAGAAGCCTTCTATGATGCGGCATCTCCATGAGGTGGTAAAGGGACTTTCAAGATTCATCGATCACTGGGAGCAATCATCGCGGGAGTCTGTTGAAGCCAGATCACGTTTTGAGCCGCTATCGTATTATTGGCGCGATGTTAGAGATGCTTTGATAATTCCAATGGATACGCCGATATCATTGAAAGACGGCTTTTGGCCAACGACGCGAATTGCCCATGCCATTGAAGATGAGTTCTCAGCGGAGGGTGAGGTTCGCGAGGAGTACCTTGAAGATGAGCATTTTGTTGGCCACAGACGCGATCGTCCACCTCCTTCTTTTAGAGTTGGTCGTGATCTTTTTGCTGGCTATTTTGTTGCATTGCGGCCTTGTGATGGGGACGAGCGCCCATTTTGGATTGCTCAAGCAGTCTCAAATCCTAATTCTAACCCGGATATGCCAAACACCGTGCGTATTCAATTCTTCCGCCCTATATCGCGCGATCGGGATATTCTGAAGCTCTATAAAGATTGGGATACAGATTGCAACCTTCGCTGGACAATTGAAAAGGAGATAGCCATAACGTGGGAGAGTACCGATTCAATCTTGACAGCATAGAAACCTAGGTCTTCAAAGAGGGATGGAGGTCATGTGCAAGATCCAACTACAAAAATTCCGAAGGGACAAGTAGCAATTATCAAGGCCTCCTTGGAAGCACTTGCCAGGTCCGAATCGTAATAGACTTAGATAAATGGACTTTCCTTTTCCGAGATGTTGGATTTTGATGCGTAATACTTCATGTAGTATGGTTAGATCCATTGGTGCTGAGATTATAGATATTTGTATTTGATTAATTTACACTTTGTATGACTTTAATATGTGATGCCAATGATTGCTATGAAATATTCTCTCCATTGTTTTTGCGTATCGGTGATAATTTGCTGTATGTTTTATTTTCTTTTTAAAATAACAATGTGGTAAATTGCTTCTAGTCTTGAAACCAATAATACCAGTAATTGCCTTCATGGTGAATGATAGAAAGTAAATGTTGGGTCGCACTTTAGCTCTAGTGGAGCTAAAGTGTGAGCAAAATCTTCTTATTTAGTTGAGTGTACTTAGTAATGGTGCGCACTTTAGGTCAAGTGGAGCTAAAGTGTGTGGAATTCCTTTTTTGAGTTCATTGCACCTCTAAGTGATGGGGACACTTTAGTTTGAAGAGAGGTAGTGTGTGCAATTTTTTTTCCACTTCTGAGCTCCATCATTTGAAACTCGTTATATATATTTTTAGGTAATGTGTATTCCACAAGGAGAATTGAAATTCTTTTAAATCAAAAAGGGCTCATCAAAATGTGTTTAGCTAATTCTCTTACAAGTGGATATTTGTCCGTCGTTTAGCTCACTTTTAGCTAAATTGGAGCATGGTGTTAATCCAGGTTAGTAGGATCGAGTGTGAATATTTAGCTATTCATATTCAATGAACACATGTGGTATAAAAGAAATGTCAACTAATGTGTTCTTCTTTTCAATATTATAGTTAGATTCGTAATGTAATGTTATCCGTAGTACTTATTTTTCTAGGGGTTTTTGTAGAAAACATTACCTCCCAATTTAATGGAAACTCATATCCCTCCATATTGTAGAGTTTAGATGTGCACTTTAGCTTTTATGATCTACATAAGTTCTATTGGGAGTCGCTAACTCTCCCAATATAACGAATATGGTGTTATACGGACACTGCCAACTAAGGTGAATTTCATATTTGTTCATCATTTACATAAATTGTCTTATCTATGCTGAAATTGTTCTTCTAAATAGGTACTTCTATGAATATGGGCCTAAGGATAACACTAATGAATGCAGGGTAAAGGTTCATAAGGTGTTTGCACACACAATAAAGTACCGTTGACAGTCTACCCACCAGAAAATAGATGTGCAAAGAACGTAAAGGTTGTCCACCAAGCCAAAAAGGCTGCAGCCGCGTTTGTACAGCCGTCTAAGAAGGCCAAGAGACATCCAACAATTAATGTGAACATCAACCTAGAAGAGGAGGACCTTGACTAAACGACTATGGTGCACGCAACCCTAGAGAGGCTTCAGCAAGCCTGTGGGAAGGCGTTCCCACTCGCTTCCACACCCTAATACTAAATCCAAAAAGAAGTAGGAGAAAATTAAAAAATTAGGTAGTTAGCTTTTCTTTATTAGCATAAATAGGACCAGTAGTAGGAATAAGGTATTTATACTAATCCAGCATCCTTAAAAAGGCCAGTTCCGGCACTTTTTCCAGAGGTCCAAAAACCGGAGTATGGTGGCATCCAAATCCAGAACTGTCATCATGGCGCCCAATGGTATCCGTACAACGCGTCAGATATATAACACGACTGCCAACAGAGGGCGCCATTATTCTAGGATTTTCTACGCTCTCTGCTCTCTTCTACTCCTCCGCGTCTTATCTTCTTGTGATTTTGTAGTGCAGAAGTAATATAGAAGCGAGGCCAGGGTTGTCATACTGGACGGACGTCCGGTTCGCCCGCCCGGTAGAACTCTCGCCCGTCCGATATAATCAACACAGGGTTGACTTACCCGCAATGTAAAAAACAGGCGACGTGGCAGCCATGTTGGCACCACATCGCTGCCACGTAGAACATGGTCATATTTGAGTAGGGGTGGGGACTAATGCCAAGAGGGAGGTGGGGCGGAGACGTCCCTGCCCCTTCATGGGTAGGGGCGGAGACGTCCCCGTCCTTGCCCTCTATGGGGCGGAGACGTCCTCGCCTCTACTAGTGCAGGGGCGGGGACGTCTCCGCCCCTTCATGGGTTAGATTATAGTGCTTAAAGTTACAGTATATTGATAGTGAAAGCTGTGGAATTTGGAGGGTGTACTACTTTAACTATCAATAGAGTCTTGCAAGAGTTTTTTTCTTTGAATTAGAGAGGTTCACATGTGCACTAGGTTGGTAGCTTCGCATTGATATATTATATGTGAAGAAATTATTTATACCAAATTATTTGTTCTTGAAGAAGTGCAAATCTCAGACTGAAAATTTAGGATTTGGATGTATACAATATTGATTAAATGAGAGGTATGGCAATTGCTAAGTACACATACTCTTCTATGAAGATGCCGTACTGCTTACTTAACCACCACATGCGAAACTAATGCAACTAATTAACAAAAAACTATTGTTGGTAACAACATAGAGGCATATACTACCATGAATATTGATCAGGTGTATTTTTTGTTTTTGCGGTACCAAGAGACATTTTTCTTACAATGCTATATCTTTTAGCGTTTAATGTATTTTCCCATTTTTGTACTACATTATGCATAATAAAAAAATATGAATAGTAGTGTCTACTTTACTTTTCTCATTGAATTTCAACCAAAAGTTAAAAAAAAAGTGTGTTGAGGTGTGTTTGAGGTACACCTCAAGCACACTTCAACAAGCTTTTACTTTTCTCATTGAATTTCAACCAAAAGTAAAAAATAAAAGTGTGTTGAGGTGTGCTTGAGGTACACCTCAAGCACACCTCAACACGCTTTTACTTTTCTCATTGAATTTCAACCAAAATTAAAAAATAAAAGTGTGTTGGGGTGTGCTTGAGGTACACCTCAAGCATACCTCAACACACTTTTACTTTTTTTTATAAACTTTTGGTTGAAATCCAATGAAAAAAATAAAAGCATGTTGAAGTGTGCTTGAGGTGTACTTCAAGAACACCTCAAGCACACCTCAAATTCACCTCAATACACTTTACTTTTTTTATTTTGGTTAAAATTAAAAAAGAACTTCCATGACGGCTGTGAGCAGCATTTGAGCTCCACTGTCGGAGATGCCATGCTGGACCGCCACGGTGGCTTCGGGAGCTCCACGGGGGCACTGGTAAGCCCATGCCGGGAGCCCTTTCAGGGCGTCGACTGGGGCAGGGTCCCGGCATTCCCCTCCCGCCTCCCACAGTGACCCCGTCAATCCCCGTTGCCGGAAGCATTTGACGGGGAAAGACTGGGCATGCTCTAAGTTTTATGTGGAAAGACAATTTTGTTTATGGTACCTTGTCCAACAATGTGTGGCAATATGTGAAAATCTTTGACTTGGGTTGGAGCTTAATTTTCCACTAAAGACAAGAATCATTTTTTTTAATTTTGAAAGGAAATAATTTTCTACACTCTTATGTTTGCTCCAAAACTAATAGGGAGCTAATAAAGGTGTTCCTTACTGGAGAGCATGCCGTCAAAGGACAAAAGTTGTACTCTCCATTTCGCCTTCCTCCCTAGAACTAGGGAAAGACATAATCTCCGTGTTATTTTAAGTGCAACGCGATCTTGTCGGAACCAAAAATAATACACCCCATATATAATTGTGCACCCGCCTCATGGAGATGAGGAGTGCCTCGGCCAAGCAACAATGGCCTAAAAATCCTCCTTCAAGAGTTAGGTGAGGACGTCCCCCCAAATTTTTGGAAGCAAACGTCCCCGCCCTTGCCCTGGTGGGGCGGAGACGTCCCCGCCCTGCCTCAGTAGGGGCGGGGACATCTCCGCCCCCGCCGAGGTAGGGGCGGGGACGTCCACGCCCTTGCCGAGGCAGGGCGGCAACGTCCCCGCCCTGCCTCGGTAGGGGCGAGGACGTCTCCGCCCCACCAAGGCAGGGGCGGGGACGTCTCCGCCCCACCAGGGTAGGGGCGGGGACGCTTGCTTCCAAAAATTTGGGGGGACATCCCCACCTAACTCATGAAGGAGGCATTTGAGGCCATTGTTGCTTGGCCGAGGCACTCCTCATCTCCATGAGGCGGGTGCACAATTAAATATGGTATGTTTAATGTATGTGAAAGTTATTTGAAGCCATTGTTGCCTGGCCGGGTACACAATTAAATATGGTATCTTTAATGGTATGTGGTACATTCCTAATCTTTTGTGGGGCACTTGTCTTTAAAGTTTTTATTTAGAAAACTTGCACATTACATTCTACTAGAAGCTTATACTTCCCCTTATGGATGGGGACTTGCATAGCTCCCATGCTATTCACTACTTGATCTAATAGGGAGCTAATAAAGGTCTTCATTATTGGAGAGCATGCCGTCAAAGGACAAAAGTCGTACTTTCCATTTAGCCTTCCTTCCTAGATATAATCTACTTGTTATTTTAAGTGCGTCGCAATCTGGTGGGAACCAAAAATAAGGCACCCTATGCTAAAACCTCCACCCTCTTCATGGAGAGGAGGAGTGCCTAAGCACCCAAAATGCCCCGAAGGCCTCCTTCTCTTAGGTTAGAGAGACGTCCGCGCCCCTGCCTAGGTAAGGGCGGGGATGTCTCCGCCATGCCCTCGTGGGGCGGAAAACGTCCCCGCCCCTAGTGGAGGCGTCCTCGCCCCATGGGCATAGACGTCCCCGCCCCTGCCCGGTTAAGGGCGGGGACGTCTCCGCCCCTAGGGGAGGCGTCCCGGCCCCAGGGGCGTAGACGTCCCCGCCCCTGCCTGGATAAGGGCGGGGACGTCCCCGCCCCTAGGGGAGACGTCCCCACCCCTGCCCGTATAAAGGCGGAGACGTACCCACCCCTGAGGAGGCGTCTCCGCCCCTGCCCGTGTAAGGGCGGAGACATCCCCGCCCCTAGGAGAGGCGTCCTCGCCCCTGCCCGTGTAAGGGCGGAGACGTCCCCGCCCCTAGGAGAGGCGTCCCCGTCCCTGCTCGTGTAAGGGCGGAGACGTCTCCGCCCCTGCCTGGATAAGGGCGGAGACATCCCCACCCCTCATGGAGACGTCCCCGCCCTAGTGCCACGGTGGCGTGACACGTCCGAATGTGACGTGGCCATCATAGTAAAAATTTCTTACTTGCAAAAAATTACTGGGCGCACTTCAAGCAACATGTCCGAACCGTCCGTCCGTGCCGTCCGGACCGCCTGTCCGGTTGTCCGTCCGATCACCTCAACCCGTCTGTTAGGACAACCGTGAGCAAGGCACTTGATGAGGTCAATGCGTGTAGGACTCGGACACCATTGCAAGGCGCAAACACATTGAGAGGTGGGCTTCGGATGGCGGAGTAGAAGGGCAAGGCTCTAGCTGCAGAAAATCTGCTGCTCCAGAAGGTGGCGCCGGAGTGGCCAACCTCCGAAAAGGACTATAGGGTTTTGGAGACTTACTTGGAGGTGATGGGATGCAACGGCCTCCTCAGAGCACCGTGGGCTTTCCAGAGCGAAGCGATGGTGGCAGAGCTCATGGGGAAGCCGCCAAACAAGCACGTTGGACGTATTTGGGCGCATCCTAAGGGCTGGACCACAACGTTCCGGAGTGACGCCTACAGTCTTCGGCCAGGGGCTGTCAAGGTGGCGGAGCGCGACTACAATATATTGAAGGGCGAGTTTGTGCAGAAGGCTAATCCTAAAGACGAGTACGTGCTCAGCGACCTCACAGATCCGGATGCCTTGTTAGTTGCCGCATCTCTAAACCCTATCTTCCATCCGGAGAAACCGAAGAGGATAGTGGCGAAATTAGCCAGTCTGATACTGGGAGCAATGAGAGGGAAGCTTTCAATAGACTAGGGAGCCTTGATGGGAGAGCATATAGAACGGATGATCAAGAAACCTTTCC
>OZ020514.1:35477251-35541977 GCA_963971425.1 Bryoerythrophyllum caledonicum | reverse complement strand
GGAGCCTTGATGGGAGAGCATATAGAACGGATGATCAAGAACCTTTCCCAGGCTTGGAAGACAACAACGCCCCTCTCAACCTATGTGGCGCATATGTACGTGAAGAGGAACATGTTGAGTCCAGAGGAGCAGGACGAATATGACAAGCTGCTCAGTATCCAGTCGTACAGAGGGATGGAGACGGACGATAAGTAGGAAGTCTTAGCGGACTTAAAGCCACAGACATCGTCACCCTCACCGCTCACCAAGAGACCCCGGGAGCGGAGTCCATCCGTCTAGAAGACTCCGGATACCCTAGGTCTAAGTCAGCCTTTAGCAAAAATGGAGACGCAGAGCCTGACCAAGGTACCACCTCCCGAAGTAGCAGCGGCCGAGCCAATCAGTTCCGGAGCAAAACTGAGACCGGACGTCCGGTTCGCCTGTTTGTCCGATTCGCCCGTCCGGTAGAGCTCTCGCTCGTCTGATACGGTCAACATAGGGTTGACTTACCCACAAGGTAAAAAACAGGCGACGTGGCAGGCACGTATGAACTAAATTGTTGCCACGCAGGATTTGGACTAAAAAAATGGAAAGTTAATTTTATAAAATGGTATATTAGGCGCGAGGACGTCTCTGCCCCTAAATGGTAGGGGCGGAGACGTCACCGGCCCTAACTTGAAGGGGCGGAGATGTCCTCGCCCCTCTCCGCCTAATTTTGGAATCACGATCTTTGAACGGCCATATCTCACTCAAAAATAGTCCAAATTAAGCGTGTGATATGTTTTTTGGCATCTACAAAACATTTAGATGTCAAAACACACCTCAAACGCTTAATTAGGGCTATTTTTAAGTAAATTATGCCCATTCAAACTTTTTGACTCCAAAATTAGGCGGAGAAGGGGCGGGGACATTAAGGGCGGGGACGTCTCCGCCCTTAAATGGTAGGGGCGGAGACGTCTCCGCCCCTAAGTGGTAGGGGCGGAGACGTCCCCGCCCCTAAATGGCAGGGGCAGAGACGTCTTCGCCCCTCCCCACCCAATTTTGGAATCAGGAACTTTGAATGGCCATATCACACTCAAAAATAGTCCAAATTCAGCGTATGAGATGTTTTTTGGCATGTACAAAAAATTTAGATGTCAAAACACACCGCAAACGCTTGATTTGGGCTATTTTAGAGTGAGTCATGTCCATCCAAACTTTTGGACTCCAAAATTAGGCGGAGAAGGGGCGGGGACGTGAGGGCAAGGATTCAACCTTTTGAAGGTTGTAGAGGAACAAAGTTGGGCAAATTCCATTCTCGCCTTGGCAAAGGCCTTCCCCCTTCCCATGCGTTGGAGAAACAATACTTTTAATATAAATTTAGTTTTCCTTTCCACTTCTAGGGAATGACATGATTGTCGTGATGATTGAGGAATGCAAAGATCTTGTCCGAACCAAATATAGCGGCTCTTTTCTTTAAATTATTCTATTGGACTTGAATTAGGAGAAGAAGAAGAACTATGGTCTTCCAATGGGACCGGCGTGAATATAGTGTTTGTTCATTCTCTTCACTAAGCATATGGCCACGGGACATAGGCTAGTGTATATAGAACTATTTCCCCCTCTCGAGGGTAAACACTTTTCTACACTAAGTGCTTCTCTACACTAATTGCATTAAAGATAATCGACAAGTCATCTTCCCTGAGGGCTTTTTGGGTCCCCATACAACAAGGCCGTGTGACCTCCCACCATAATTGGATGGACTATGGTCGTACTTGAATTAGAATGTTATATTACGCTATAAACAACAAATTCTTTTTGACATTTTCAAAGAAGGTAATATTCTTTGCACAAGTGAATCCTCCTTTATTATCGACGTACAAATACCATTGAGCAATGTAGTTTTAATGTAAAGATGTGTTCTTAAATGACTAATCTTAAGGTCATATTCAAATTTATGAAGCATAATGTCGAATCATCCAATGTCCATATATCCATTGTGTAACAACCCCTTTAGAACAATCCACAAATTACTCTTCATAACCGTAGGGTCGATAAAATACGATACAAATAAATTGTTGGGGTTATGATTATTTATCACCTAATTCAATCATAAAGAAAGATGATGCATTTAAAAGCATTCTCTAAAGGCCACAATGCTCTAAAGTCAAAGTGGTTCTCTCACAACACTTCTTATCAGATGGTGTCAATTTAACTTTAAATTGATTAAACCTTGCAATGGTTAGATGAAACTCCAAAAGGCTTTGCTTCTAAGGGTGACACCTTCAAAAGGTCACATTAAACATGTCTATTTTAAAAGAAATGGGTGTAGGGGAGAGACACACGACCAAATGTTTTTTAGTTCACATATAGATGTACAAAAAATATAAATGTGAATAGAAGCTCTAGTAAAATTTCTAGCAATATAGAACATAACTATTAACTTCTTTCTTGAACTCATGTCTATATACAATAACGATAGAACTTTGTATGGTTTGTATGAAATTCTTTTTTTAAATAAATAGATTTTTGACATTGTTTTGTAATATATATATATATATATATATATATGTATATATGCTGTAACTATAGATTGGGAATGTCAATTTCTTTATGTTCAAATGAAAACCATTACATTTCATTTTTAATATTTGTTGCTTTTCATATATGTATTATATTTGGAACATAGAGAATCTATTTTTACATCGATGTTAAATGGTTTCACTTCTAGTTCTCTAACACGTGCAAACTATTTGATTTCAAAATTAGGCGGGGAAGGGGCGGGGACGTTAGGGGTCGGGACGTGAAGGTGGGGACTCAACCCTTTAAAGGTTGTAGAGGAACAAAGTTGGGCAAACTCCATTCTCTCCTTGGCAAAGGCCTTCCTTCTTCCCATGCGTTGAAAAACTATATTTATATTGTAAATTTAGTTTTCCTTCCAACTTCTAGGGAAGGATATAATTGCCGTGATGACTGAGGAATGCAAAGATCTTGTCGGAACCAAATAAAACGGTTCTTTGCTTTAAATGGTTCTTCCAAGGCATGGGAAGAAGGAAGGCCATTGCTAAGGCAAGAATGAGATTTGCCCGACTTTGCTCTCCTACAACCTTCACTGGATTGAGTCCTCAATGTCCCTGCCTTCACGTCCTCGCCCCTAAATGGTAGGGGCGGAGTCGTCCTCGCCCCTCCCCGCCCAATTTTGGATTCAGGATCTTTGAATGGCCATATCTCACTCAAAAATAGTCCACATTAAGCGTGTGATATGGTTTTTGGCATCTATAAAAAATTTGGAATTCAAAACACACCTCAAATGCTTGATTTGGGTTATTTTTGAGTGAGTTATGCCCATCTAAACTTTCTGACTCCAAAATTAGGCGGGAAAGGGGCGAGGATGTCTCCGCTTCTAAATGGCAGGGGCGGAGACATCCTCGCCCCTCCCCACCAAATTTGAAATCCATATCTCACTCAAAAAATGTCCAAATTAAGCATATGAGATGTTTTTTGGCATCTACAAAAAATTCAGATGTCGAAACACACCTCAAACGCTTAATTTGATCTATTTTGGAGTGAGTTATGTCCATCCAAACTTTCTGACTCCAAAATTAGGAGGGGAAGGGGCGGGGACGTTAGGGGCGAGGACGTGAAGGCGGGGACTCAAACTCTTTGAAGGTTGTAGAGGAACAAAGTTGGGCAAACTTCATTCTTGCCTTGGCAAAGGCCTTCCTCCTTCCCATGCATTGGAGAAACAATACTTTTAATGTAAATTCAGTTTTCCTTCCAATTTCTAGGGAAGGATATAATTGCCGTGATGATTGAGGAATGCTTAGATCTTGTCGGAACCAAATATAGCAGCTATTTGTTTTAAATGGTGCCATTGGACTTGCAAAGATGAAGAAAAAGAAGAAGAACTACGGTCTTGTAATGCGACCGTCGTGATTGTAGTATTTATTCATTCTCTTCACTAAGCATATGGCCACGGGACATAGGCTAGTGTATATTGAACTACTTTCCCTTCTCGAGGATAAACACGACAAGGCGCAGATGGGGCGCCAATGGGACGCGGATGGGACGCGGATGGGCCACGGATAGGGCATTGACGGGGCTACGGACGGGCGCGGATGGGGCGCGGACGTGGGCGGATGGGGCGCGGATTGGGGTTGAAGGGAGTTTAGATTTAATTCTCCAAGGTAAAATGATGGTACTTCCTTATGATATCATTGCCATCTAGGATAGCCAAATTAGATTTCATTGCCACATAGGATGGCCACGTCGACGCCGAGGTAACTAATCTACCGTGCATAGGAGTAAAGTTGGCCTTTGACCCTACGTTGATTCTATTATGTCGTGAGGGGAGGGTCCGTCACGACACGTCACGTCATGACGGCACGTCACTATCACAATGTCACGATAGACAACCCTGACAAAACTCTTGGGGGAGATGACTTGTCGGTTATCTTTAATGCAATTAGTGTAGGGAAGCACTTAGTGTAGAAAAGTGTTTACCCTCGAGAGGGGGAAATAGTTCTATATACACTAGCCTATGTCCCGTGGCCATATGCTTAGTGAAGAGAATGAACAAACACTATATTCACGCCGGTCCCATTGGAAGACCATAGTTCTTCTTCTTCTCCTAATTCAAGTCCAATAGAATAATTTAAAGAAAAGAGCCGCTATATTTGGTTCGGACAAGATCTTTGCATTCCTCAATCATCACGACAATCATGTCATTCCCTAGAAGTGGAAAGGAAAACTAAATTTATATTAAAAGTATTATTTCTCCAACGTATGGGAAGGGGGAAGGCCTTTGCCAAGGCGAGAATGGGATTTGCCCAACTTTGTTCCTCTACAACCTTCAAAGGGTTGAGTCCTCGCCCTCACGTCTCCGCCTCCAACGTCCCCGCCCCTTCCTCGCCTAATTTTGGAGTCCGAAAGTTTGGATGGGCATAACTCACTACAAAATAGCCCAAATCAAGCGTTTGCGGTGTGTTTCGACATCTAAATTTTTTGTACATGCCAAAAATCATCTCATATGCTTAATTAGGACTATTTTTGAGTGAGATATGGCCATTCAAAGTTCTTGATTCCAAAATTGGGCGGGGAGGGGCGGGGACGTCTCTGCCCCTGCCATTTAGGGGCGGGGACGTCTCCGCCCCTACCATTTAGGGGCGGAGACGACCCCGCCCTTAATGTCCCCGCCCCTTCTCCGCCTAATTTTGGAGTCAGAAAGTTTGAATGGGCATAATTTACTTTAAAATAGCCCCAATTAAGCGTTTGAGGTGTGTTTTGACATCTAAATGTTTTGTAGATGCCAAAAAATATATCATACACTAAATTTGGACTATTTTTTTAGTGAGATATGGCCGTTGAATTATTGTAATTCCAAAATTAGGCGAGGAAGGGCGAGGAAGTCTCTGCCCCTACCATTTAGGGGCGGAGACGTCCCCGCCCTAGTGCCACGATGGCGTGACACGTCTGAATGCGACGTGGCCATTACAGTAAAAATTTATTACCCGCAATAAATTACTTGGAGCACTTCAGGCAATATGTGTGAACCATCTGTTCGTGCGGTCCGGACCGTCTGTCCTGTTGTCCCATCCGATCACTTCAACCCGTCCGTTATGACAACCCTGCCGGATTTTGCCCCAACTATAACCGGCAACATTCCGATGGACGTTTTGCAGCTTTGCGAGCATATAGTATGGCGGACAAGGATCGAGGACGGTGAGACTCGCGAACACACAACCATGATCATGGCCATCATGGAAGAAGTTGGGACAGCCAATCCCGTGGATCTCCTTCCTCGACTCTAGGAGGTGAAGGCCAAGGAGGACTCAGTCCAGAAGCTAGAGCTTGAGAAAATCAACTTCACCCAGACCAACATCCGGCTCTAGAAGCAAGTGGGGCAGGCAGAGGCTGCACGAGACGCGGCCCAGCAAGCGAAAGCTTAGGCGGAAGCAAAGGTCGGGACCACCATCCAAGCCTTGATAGAGGTTCGCGCCACCCTCGACTTTCCACTAGACACCATCAACCGAGCTCTCCTCTACACAGAGAGCCTAGAGAAGACTGAGAAACTCAACAGGGGGCAGATCATCCGGTTTCTCTTAGATCATAGCCAAAAGATGGAGGCAACTTGGAGCAAGATGCAGGAGCTAGTCAACAACCTAACCTTCGCAACCCCAAGGGCACTTGAAGTCCCAGCTTCAAAGGCAACACTTGCGACACCAAAACACCATCCGCACCTCGATCCGAAACACCACAAACGCCGACCGAGGGTTTCAATGACATCATTGGGACTCCGAACTTAGCCTCACCAATGAACTGGAGCGAGGTGGCCTTCCCAAGCACAAAGTCCTTGGAAAAGTGGTAGAGCACCATGGCGGTAGGTCTTTCACAAGACTCCTTCTACCCTTCCGTATTCCATCGGAGTCTCCCTCTCCGGTTAAATTGAAGACGACCCCTCCACCTCAAAGCTCAACAACGACTACCATGGATGTCAGCCCCAATTGAAGCTTTCGGGACTTACCTAACCTTCGAGTTCGGTCAACTCTTCCACCGGCCGCCACACCAGCAGCAGAGGATTCGGAAACACCTTCCAGACCAAAGGAAAAGACGCCCAAGTCTGCGCCGGAGCCACCGACTATTACTTCGGGACGGCCGGAAGCCAGCCCACCAACAAGTGAGGTAACCCCCAAGCGTACGAGTCTTAAGAAGAAGAACCAGGTTACTCCGTAGTTAGGGTCTTTAGTCGACTAGGTTTAGTAGCGATTAATGATGGGGCTCAACACTGCACCCGGCTATCAAATCCTATGCTACAGAATACCCTAAACTCAATTTTTAGTTAGAAGCGGAAAAACGAGATCTGAGTTTTGAATTCCGGATTTCCAGGGATAAGATCTTTTTGAGATAAGATTTCCCAGATTTCAAGCAAATAAGGAGGGCTTTTAGATTTAGGAGTTTAGATAGTACTTAATGGATGAGCTATAGTCAACTCATCATCTTGTTTTCTCTCATGAGGAGTGTTTTCCATTATTCATATTTTCTCTTTGTGAACTTATGGTGATTGAGTCTACTTTGCTGTGAGGGAGCGGATCCATCGTGGTTGATACATTGTGCTTTAAATTCTTTTGTATAAGTGTTGCAAGAGTTGTATCTAGAGCAATCGGTTGGAACTTGCGTTGGGAGATCTCCCAGAAGAGCTGTGGGGGAGGTTTGGTAGAGACCTGACAAGCCACAGGGACCTGAAGTAGCCAAGAAGGGGAAGGAGTGTGCTGCAGGGATGGGCCTGGTAGCTCCTAGGGCACGGGATTACCGTGTGAACCCGGATTCCAATTGAGGTTGGAATTTCCCTTTACGATAGAGGAAAAATCCTGATGTGTATGTCTAGAAGGAAGTCTAGTTACAAACCAACAACAGTCATTCAGTAGAACCACTTAGTATCAACCGGAATGTCGTTGTAGTCCGGATCAAGCTTCGCCTGACTGCATCCGGAAGGTCATTTGGATGATTTGAGAGCATATGTCTAACAGCAACAAAACAACCACCGGTTAGCAGAGTAGGGAGAGTGGGTGTCCACCCACTATAAGTTTCGGGTGAGTGGGTGTCTAGCCACTCTAAGTCACAAGACGCTGGGGAATCCGGCCACTTACCCAAAACAAGATCTGTGGCACTCGGCCACTCGTTTAAAAACTCCGGAAAAATCTCCGTTTGAAGCTTTTTGGCGTCCGGAAGGATCTGGAAGCTGAGTGTCAGAACTCTAGAATCCAGAAGGAGCCGGATGAGTAGATCAAGGTATGAGTAGGCAAGTTAATGAATTGGTGAGGGTGTGCTAGTTAGTTAGTTGTACTTATCATTTAAAGATGAAACAATAGGTCTCAGTGGGAACGAATTTAGAGCGGATACTTTGGGTACGTTTAGCTACAACTAAGAGGTATCTGAAGGAATGCTCACTCTATGAATTGCAACAAAGCCAAACAAACAATTCACAGGGCGAAGACCGTAAGGCACAGGATCCGCGTTGGCAAAAAACAAGCTGGTATGTCTATCAAGCGCAGCTGCCAATGTTACTTTGTTGCTAAGCAATTGCTAATTGATGAAACACTTTGTACGATTCACTTCCACTACATGGACCATGTAAATAGGGAGAGCAAATTGTGTCATGGTTTAGTATTTGGTGGTCAAAGGGCCCTTTGTCCGGAAGGCTATCACACCCCACCAAGGATTGGATTGAGGGGTCCTTGCGGAGTGAAAAGTCCCTAGCACAAGTTTTGGCTGACCATAACAAGAGGTCTTGAAGTGTGCTAATTTAAACTTACCACCCACTAGAGACACGTTCGTCCTCCCTCATGATGTTCATAACATTGCGAACATGATGGCTAAAGAGTTGTGGGAGTTGCATCCACGTGATTCAATGAGTGTGCAAATGTGAACCATTTTGAGCTCCGACGCGTACTTTTACTACCATGAGTACGGAATCATTAACCTAACCAAGCCCCCGCCAACGACAACCCCTTTTGCCTCGCAATTTAGACAGATTGGTAGTTAGACATGATGGTGCAACATGGCCATAAGAGGGCATTGACCATGGACGCCACGTTCAGGACCAATTTGCAAAAGGTACGTTGTTTTCAGGAATTTGTACTTTAGTCCAACTTCTTTGTTGACAAATTCTAATTTTCAAAGATACCTCTCTTGCAATATTTGTTGTATATTGTGGCAGTCTTTGATGAATGGAAGCAAGGCATCTCCCTGGCATTTAGCATCCAAGGAAAGTCTCGAGAAGAAGAGATTGTTGTGTGGCAAAGAAGCTTAGACACCGTTGCGTTCAAATTCAACCAAATTGGAGGCAAATTTGTTGTAACAAATAACAACACTGAGACCAATGCAATAAGATGATTCCTTGTCTTGATATAGTCTTACTACTAAGACTACTTTGATTTTACAACTTGTCCAATTGAAGGAGGCCGTGTACTACTGAGGTTTCTTTATAATTTAGTTTCTTGTGAAGCAAGAATGAGTGCTCTGACAAAGACAATGTCAAAGTTTTACTTGCCTATGGCATGTTCGTAAAGCTTGGCTAGAGAATGCGACTCAAAAAATGAAGGCCAACCTCATAAAAACCCTTGTTTTGCAAGAGTGCCCTAATTTAATGTATAGAAGTGATATCCAACAAGGCAAAGTTGCGATGCGTGTGTCTTTGGACAAGTTTGGTCACTTTAGGCAAAGTATCATGCAACTAATACTTTCTTTAACTACTTGCAGATGCATTGGATACCTAAGCTGAAAATGTGGGTCGATGGTTATCGGTGCATCTTCCATGCAACAGACACAAACGCAAAAGTTGAGAGCTACCGCGGGAACTTGAAGTCTATCTTGTCCAGCACAAGATAGAATTTGATGGCCGCCACGTAGATTGGCTCATTTACCACCTTGTAAAGGATGTACTTACGCACTACTAGTACGCCGTGCAATATAAGTTTTATGGCTTCATCAAGAATGGAAAGGCAGAAGGGATGGTGGCTAGCGTGGTCATACGGGCAAGAGAGATTCCAGACGAGCATGTTTGCATCGATCGTGCCTAGGACATTGCCTACATGGCAAGCCAGACAAGTTTCCCACAATTTGGGTCATTACGAGCTTCGCCACGGATTGGGCTCATTGCTCATGTCTTCTTGGTTTAAGAGGAAACATCCGCAAACGTAAGGTGAAGGTCTTCAAGATGCTGAACAAAGATGTAGAAGACGCAGCCATCATTCATTTTCAGGGGTCACTTTGTCGTACCGTAGATGTAGAAGACACAGCCATCATTCACTTTGTTACTTTGTTGCAACACGAGTGCGTCTTAATGCCCTAGACATTGTGCACGGCATAGTTCACCGCCCATATGCATCCTTGCGGGGCGATTCTCCAAGAGAAGGGATAATGGAAAATCCGTAGAAGCAGCTCGCTGATCTAGGGTCCTTATTCACAAGTATGCTGAAGATGGTAACAAATATAATATATAATATATATATTTTTTATTTTTTATTTTTTTTTTTAAATTAATTTTTTTTTTTTTTAAATAATTTTTTAATTTTTTTTAAATTTAAAAAAAATAATAATTTTTTTTTTTTAAAAAATAATAAATTTTTTTTTAAAAAAAATAATAAATTTTTTTTAAAAAAATTTTTAATTTTTTTTAAAAAAAATTAATTTAATTTTTTTTTAAAAAAATTAATTTAATTTTTTTTAATTTAATTTTGGATATTTTTATGCAAGGGTGTATTTTCTATTCTATTCAATTATATTTCTTTAATCCCTCAACCCTGTGACAATTCACACCAATAACATTTCAAAATTGTTGATTCTAGTGCAATGAATACAAAACGAAACAAAACCTTGTATTGTTTCTTTTCACCGTAGGATCTCCATAAAAACTTACTAAGTTATATACTCACAAAACTTCATATTGTTTGACCGCACGGCTTGAAGGCTTATATATAGTTAGAGGTCAAGAAAATGGTTCATTTTCTTCCTTGCCTTGAATTATCAGCAGATTTTGACTTCACTTGCTATTAAATTGTTGTACTACAGAAGGTTTAAATCTTTTACCATTGTGTTGAGCATGATGTAAGTTCTGTGCTCAACAGTTTTGCAAGGTAGAGAAGGGGTGTACCATATTCAAAACAAGTGTACAAGGAGTAGAGGTTCTAAAAATTGTCAGAAAGTGAATTATAATTTTTTAGTACTTATTGTGTTTTAGAATAATAATCTAAACGGTCAATTAGAATGTTTATACCACATATTGTTGTAGAAAAAATGAAAAGTGAAAAATATGAAGATCTCTAGGTTTTATGTTAAAAAGATAAAAATAAATTCTCGGCTTGCGTGAAATGTAAAAAAAGGTGTAAAAAAAATAACATTAAAGACAAGAAGGAGATTGACATCATCAAAAAACTTAATATTCTCTCTATGTATGGAAAATCTCAATGTCATTAGAGACATCTAGCAAAATCTTGGAGGTGCTATGAGTCCCCATTTCTAACTTTCTGTGGTAGTAACATTCGAACGAAAAATCCAAAAAATTCTTGTACTTTGGGTGAAGCAGATTTTATGCAAAATCAGTAGGCCTTGGACCCGGAAAATATACCTAGTCCTTGCATTGAAGATGAGTGAGCCCCTCAGGTGGACACCCATTTGTGGGGCAACAACCCCCTATTTTTTTTGTCATAGCTCACTTTTAAAAAAAAAAAACTATGAAGATTATTAAGTGTCTAAAATTAACTTGGGTGGACTCTGTTGTAGTAATTAGGGGATTCTTCATTTCCAAAAGATTGTGAAAGGAGTGGTGATTCAAGAAATAACCAAAACCATTGTAATTTTTTACAAATTCACTTTCTTAGCTTTTGCAAATTCAAACGGTCAAAACAAATGCTTTGATTGGGTTTGTTGTAGAAAGAATAAGAGTGAGAATAAAGTCAAAATCACCACTTTTTCTATGCAAACAATGGAATTGTTTGTAAGTGTTTTTGCATTGTGCCCAACATACATGACTCATTATGGATTGCACTTTTTACACATACCTTATACCTACTCGTATCTTCACACATAATTTGAAGACTTTGAATTAAAAATCCACTTTCTAAAATTGTGCCCTAGAATTTACAGAAGCCGACCTCGGGACTTTGTTTTTCTTGGGTTAATATTTATAGCTTCTTTGAGGATATCAAAACGTCTTTGCAGTTGATATTTTACATGGTGTATTGTATAAATTAGAAGGGACCCATTTCATCATTTGTTCACGTCCTATATATATTGCTGAATAAAACATGTTTAACCCCTAAAGAACAAATAGTCCATAACTTGGAGTCTTGAAGGTTTGGGCAAGTTCTGATGGTGTCAATTTGTAACATTCCTTTCTGAAATTTTTACTCTTGACACAAAGTCTGCTGATCCACTGAATGCAGGGAAGAAAATGAACCATTTGTTGGACTTGAAACACGTAGATCTTTCAATCCGTGCGGTCAAAGATTATGAAATTTTCTTGAGTACATTAAAAAATAATTTGTATTTGGGGTCCTACGGTCAAAACTAGTAATCAAGGTTTTTGTTTCCTTTTATATTCATTGCACTAGAAACCAACTATTTTGAAGTATTTTTGGTGTGAAACTGTCAAGGTACCCTAGGAGTTAAGTGGAGAATAGCATAATAATCTAAGTCAAACATTTTCACACATTGTCACACTCCGTCGAACAAGGTACCAAAAACACTTCTTTTTTTCCACATAAAACTATGATATCTTCATATTCTTACATTTTTTTTCTACCACAAGATGTGGTCAAAACCTCTATATTGACCATTTGGATTATCATTCTAAAATATATTTATTTCACAAAACAATATTACGTGAACTTGCAATTTAATGAAATCCTACTCCATGCACATTCATTTTGTATACGTCACACCCTTTCTCTATCTCTAAAAATTGTTGAACATCGAAAGAACATCATATTAACATGTTGGTAGTGTTTACTGACCTTGTGTAGTGCAAAAAATTGACACCAAGAGAAGTCAAGGGCTGTTGATCCACTCAACGCAAGGAAGGAAAAGAACGATTTTCTCAACGTTTTGGGACTACAATCTTTCAATCCATCTTATTTTTGACATTTTCTTTTTTCTAATACAACATATGGTGTGTCCCTCCTTCTTGACCGTTTGAATTGTCAGCCTAAAAACATACTCAAACAATCTGTCCAATCAAACTTTGTGAAATTTTGTGCTACAAATTTATAAGGATCCTACGGATAATTATATAAAAGAAAAGTTTATGTTTCTCTATTACTTATGCCACAAGAACGGGCATTTATATTGGTTTCAAAATTTGCAAATTGAATGTTATTCCCTATCAAACTCTAAAATGTAAAGCTTGAAAGGAATCCCTCTTATGTCATTGATGAATATAGTGAAATTGGAACTTGGAGAAGACTACAAGTCGTAGAGGTTAATTCCCCAAAAAATGGTGTTGAAAAGGTATTACAAGAGCAATTGTTTTGAGGACAACATGATGTATAATCCGTAAGAGCTTAAGGCAATTTCACACCAAACACACTTCGTGGAAACTTCTTGCATCTCATATAAATTTCACAATAAATCAAAACATTTAATTTCCAATTAGATAACATACATTTTGTATATATATTTGTCATGGCCGCAATATTGACATATATCCTATTGCAAAAAAAAATTAAAATATTGATAATGATGTCAAAAATTGTGACCAACTACAATGACATCATTTATCTAGACTATACCTAAAGTATGCTAATGCATACTCAATCTTTACTAGAGTTGCTATCATATCTATGACTTGGCCTTGCTCTACACGAGTATGGCCACCCGAATACATGTCACGCATTGAATTATATTGCATTTCCATGAAGCGGGAATTGTCTTCAAGTTTGCGGATGTATTCTTCTTGGATTTGGCTGGTGGCTTCACGCATTAGCCTCTCAAAATCTTCCTCCTCTTGGTCACAAGAACTTCGACAGGACAATGGTGGGGTATGATAATTTCCATGCATGCTTCTTCCATATTCATGGAAGGTAGTAGGGACATTATCTGGTATGATTTGTGGCGGCTCCTCCCCTCGGAGATTCTGATACGTCTCATACGTATTCCTCGTATGTGCATCTGTATAAGTAGGAGGGATGTAGCTTCCCGTATTGTATTGACCGCTCTCGTAGTAATGGCCTTTGCTTGGATTACCAAATGTAAAGGGGGGTGCATTTGGATTGTTGCCATAAGAACAACCTCTATAGGTTATGGGCGTGAAACTCTTCTGCATGTGGTCGTTGTGGTTGTATTCCATCCAAGTTCCCAATAGAGTGTCGGTTTGACCAACAAGGCCAAGAATCACTTGGTTAATTCCAAGTTGTGTAAATAAAATGTCGGCTACGATCTAAGAGGTTGACATTACGACCAGCCACGGTGTCAAGGGAAAATTGTAAGTTCATCCCGCCATCCTTCTCCAGCTACACAATCAGGATCGTCCGTTTCTTTCCAATTATTTCGGGGGCTTTTTCCTTTGGAGCATTTGGACGTCTAGGCATGTTGCCTACTTGAGAATTCATTGAATTGACAAGTTACTGAACAAATAAAAATGTACAAAATGATCAATAATTGGTTAGGGTGCATGTGGAAGTTTAGAGTGGCGACTTCAAGGGGTGCAATCGATACGGCTCGTGGCCATAGCATGTAGCTCACCCACTAAAGTTGGAATGAGTGGGAGGTCGCCCGCTATTTATGCCCTCCGCTTGGGACAAACGCATGCCGTCGGCCGGTGCTATTAGTTGGAGGCCGTTCAATTGTGAGCCTCGGGCGGACCGATCCTTGCGTTGGGGGAACTTGATGAGGCTCTCAACTTGCCGACCGATCAAAGCATTAGGGGAATTTGTGGAGGCCTCCTTTAAGAGATTCAAGAGTATAGTTGGAGAAGCTGGGCCGGATCCTACAAAGATCACTATTTGGTGCGATGTGGCGGAGTTGATGGATCGCACCAACTATTACCGGGAAAACGGAAAGGGCAATGGCATTGACTGGGCGTTGGAAGTGGAAGAAGTATGGGTGCCCTTCAATATCCTCTCGTTACACTTTGTGGATTCAGCCATCTATACATGCGACCCAAAACCATTGTTCCTCAATGACAAATGCAGCTTGTGCCAGGAACAATTTGGTCTAGAGGAGGCACATACATTAAGGCAATGTGGCCATAACTTCCATACTACGTGCATTTCTGAAAGTTCCATGAGAGAATCGGTGTGTCTCTTGTGTCGTTCTCCTATTTGCACAAGGTTTTACGAAATAATGGATTTACGAGATGTTATGCCATCGGGGCATGAGTTCAACCAATGGAACCTCCCTTTGAATCAACTTCCGAAGAAATTCCTGAACTTCTAGGAATGGAAAAAACCACTTAATTGGAATAGTGAATTTCGTTGTCACCAATTGTATGAAGACTACGCGATGAAATGTGATCCGTTCTCTTAGATGACACAGAGCTACGAAGTCGAGGCAAGGGCACAAGAGATTGAAGATGGTGAACAACAAGAATTGTTTTGCCGTAACTTTGGAGGACATTGGACCTCGGACCATAACCGATTTTTTCGATTTCCTCCAGAGAGAGTTGAGAAGGGAGAAGATGGCTCGCTGGAAGATGACATCGTCTTGGGGAGGAGAACAAGAAGTACAATTGTATTTTGGTTTGTAAAGCATTATTCCTTACAAAGTTGGAAGAAGCAGCAAAACTCAAGTTATTGATGCACGAAGCTTCTTTCTAAGATGTCGGATGCGATTTTTGGGATGCAATACAAGCATTTGATAGGAAAATTGGGGATGTCATTGAGTACTAGAGGAATAAGCTGCAAAAGCCAAGTGGGGTATTATTGGTGTTATTTCAAGATAATGATAATTTTGTCAATAAGGTGTTGCGGGGAGTTGAGAAGGCCATGGAAATCTTTGCGGCAAAGAGGGTGGATTCTACTCCGAAGCGTAAGATAGAGGATGGCAACGACATCGATGATAGTTGGCAATTATAGTTGCAAATATAAATTGCTGCCATTGATCGAGAGTACAAAGAAGGGGGCGGAATTGCGAGGCCAAGTCAGAGGCCGGAGACTCGAAGTAGGACTTGGAGGCATAGGACAAATGAGGGTTCGACTTCGAGGGAACCAATCCAACTAGACTAATATAGATTAAAGGGCATTGTGTAGCTAATATAGTAGCCACTGCTAGGAAACATAACTAGATCTCCTAGCGATTTTGTAGTCCTTAGGTATGCAATCGTGGAGGATGGTTGGAGTTTTAGTCATGGAAAGGATTAAAGTTTTTGTCGAGGTGCAATACGAATGGAATATGATATTTGTGCATATGTGAAATAAGAATTTACAACTTTTGAAATGACTTAGTCATATCGTGGTTTGTATTATGTAATGCGCTGACTAAGCGATGAAATGACATAGTCATATTGTGGAATGTATTATGTGATGTTACATTGTTAATTCATCTTTTTACGTGGTGATATAAGCAATAGTTTCAAGCATGATGCGCTGACTAAGCAATGAAATAAGTAGAAGGCAATGAGTTGAAATATTTAAGGATCATGATATGGTTAAAAGATTCTTGTACTAAGACTATACATAATGGGTCAATAATATGAAATTGGAGAAAACAGTAACGAATGAAGCAAACAAATATGGAATATGTGCAAACAAGGTACTTCAAAAAAGAATAATTTGGAGATGAAAACAATTCTTTTTATTCATAGGTTGTGTATTCTATTAACACATAAAAGAATATATTCAATTGAAAAGCAACCCTTAACCATCCATAGTGTAATGGATAGGCCAACGATGACTCAAAACTTATAAATGGTGCATCTATGAACACACATAAACTTTAGGCCACCCTCTTTTCCATGCAAAGAAGTACAAGTGAAGCATACAATATACATGGGTATGGTCTAGCTACTCATTGATATCAATATGAAGTTTGTAATGACTATCTCCTTTGACCTCGGTTCTGCTGGATTGCGAGGGATCATCTTCATCATCCGTGAGGTCTTCTTCTTTGATTCTCCATTTTTTTGACGTGGACTAAATGGTTTTGAACCTCTTGCAAGTCTTGATGGCATGAAGGGGATTTCTAACCGACGCCTCATTACGACGTGGCGACCGTGAAAATTGTTGCATGGAAACTTGTCATTTTTTGATAAATTGTGGAGGATTTCTAGATCCTATTGTATTAGGTACATTGCCATCCAAAGTCTCTAATTTCATCTATAGGGCAACGTTTGCCCTCAAAGATGACACGCTTTGGCGAGGAGGAATTTTGGAATGGTTTTTAAAGACCATGGAAAGAGGTACATTTCCATCACTAGAAATGTTTCCACATTGGGCTTCCTTGTGTTTGTAGTCGTACTTGCTTTGAAATGGACACCAAAGTATGGGAAGACTTCAAATTGGTTCTAGTGACCTTTGTGGGAGAGTTTCCAGATAGAGACATCGACGCACCACCATGCAAGGAGGGTTGTTCAGGATTGAAGGAAGTGTTTTTCTCCGTCAAGTAAAGTGGACTTCTAGAATATCATCTTCTCTAGCTTTTCCCTTGAGAAGTGTGGTACCTTCCGCAAATGGTGCGGTTGTTGTTTTGTTCAGATTTTTGGCAAGTCCGGAACTATGGATGTTGAGATTCACAACATCTTCCTTTTGTTGCCCTTGAGTTTGATGCCCATGTAGGGTTGTTTCATGTGAGGATGAGATACCTTCTTGTACTCCATTCTTCATATCATTGCCTTCACATGGATTGACATCTTGCGTTTGTTCCAGAATTGCGGTTGGTCTAGTTGCAATGATGTTTTTTCTATTGACCATGCGATCACCATTCAAGTATCGTGCAATGGGCAACAAATCATCACCTTTTCTCCGACAATATCATCATTAGAGAAATCATACTCATTGCCCAAGGCACATTGAAGACTTGTGGGACGTTTGGGGGGCCACCATCGATGTCATTGTCTAAGTATCATTTGCTTTAGTTGGCACCCACATCGGTACTTGCATTGTCGGAGTTTTTGGAGTTATTTGATTCACAAGCTTGGGAGTCTTCTAAATCCAAGTTTTCCACGTACCACCTCTTTTCATCCGTCAACTTTCCATTTGCGAGCAACCTTGAATTGGTATAGACAAACACTAAGTCATTTGTCCTTCCGAGTAGTAACCTATTTCGTCTCTTGTTATGCACAAAAGAATAGCTACTCCAATTCCATTTGCAAGAAGAAGATGATAGCGTTTGCGCTAGTATTTTCTTGGCAATTGGCGCAAGGAGTTTTCTACAAGCCCCTTCAAAATCCCACCAAGCATATAGAGAACACTTCTAGAGTTTGGGATGTAACATGTCATGAAATAGTACAATCCTGTGTTGAAAAGCTAAGAACTCGTTAACCATGTCAAGATATTCCTTAAGTGTACAGAGATTTCATAGGACTCGTTTACACGCGGTCATGGCATCTGGATCATTGGAAAATTCTTTGTCATGGAGCAAATAGGGATTTAGGAGTGCACCGGCAGCATGTAATTCGGTTGTGATCATCCGTTTTCGGCGGTGAAAGCGATACGCAACAAATTCGCTATATCGCTATCAAGATTGAATGGTTTAGGACGTAGAGCAAGAACATGCTTCTCGAGATTGCGGAGGATGACCAAAACCTTCCCTATGCATGGTTCTTTGGAATCAAATTCCCTCAAAGCATATACTACACGTGCTACCATCTCCTCAAAGTTTGTCCATCGTTCCCAAAAGTGCTCATCTAGATTGATTCTTTTGATGTCCCGAGATAAGGTCTGTGCATTATCTTTACGTTCATCTCAAAGGTTTGTGACATACGCCAACCAGTCGGAATCAACAATATTAGGCTCTAATGCTACTTTGACCTTCAATGAGCGATCTACCATTATGAAATTGGATGCAAATCGAGTTGGCTCCGGCTACAACAAGCTGAACTTTGCCTCGTGTTTACATTGTTTGGTGGTATCTACTTATCTCAAGAAAAGCTCTCCCAGAGGAGAAACAAGCATTGCATTGCACAAAGGGCGACTAGTTATAGAGCTCCATCCATCCAGGGCTAGAGTTCCTCCAAACTTTCCAACACTCTTTTCCATTCTTCTATTTACATTAGCCTCCAAATTAGCCTTTGCTTGTACCAACAACCTTGTTCAAATGTCATGATAAGACGGTGGAATATGCAATTTTTTGAAAGCAACAGTCTTCATCGTAGCTTCCTTAAATGCAACACTTCATGCGACTACAAACGAAACATTCAACTAGTAAAAAAACCAAGCCCACACATTATCTAGCTCTCGCCACTCCACTTCTTGAAATCCCTCATAGAGCACAAATTTCCTCATCAATCGAGGAAGGGTGCCAACTATACTTCCATGTTTGATTGGTGTGGAAAAAATGGGGGTTGACGCAAACTTACTTGTTTCAAAGACTGCAACGGGAACTTGGGTGGATCCTACACATGAATCCTCACCAATGGAAGTAGGTGTGCTATGTTCTACGGGAGACACAATTTTCATGGTTGGGGTAATACAATGTTCAGATAAAAGCTCTCCGTTATGTCGAGGATAATGACCAGCACAATTTCTAAAAAGACAATGTATACACGGTGTCAATATGGCGGTTGCCAAGGACTTCTTCGTAACCAAGATGACTAAGTTGGCGTTCTAGCCTTCTTGTAGAAATGTGGGAACAGAGACTTCATTTAAGGTAATCAGTCTTTCTTCCGAGTACTTCCGTTATTTCCAAGTACCAAGGAGACCAAGGCTTTGTAGGTATTTTGATGAGTTAAATATCTTCCAATGAATGAATGTGATATGCGGTATGAGGAAAAGAAGGTGTCTTAAGTTTCTAGAGAAACTCCGACACCTCCAACTTCTAAACTCAATAACTATCAAGCAATAGATGCAAAGTGCAGCTCAAAGCCCTTGGGAAATGAAAGTTTAGAAGTGAACCAAAGCATCTTCTGCCGTCTTCTTTATACCCAGGGGCCATAGGAACCAAAAATAATCGTTGCCACTTAAAAGGAAGTGACCGTTCCAAGAATGGGGCGTCGTAGACGGTGGGGCGGTCGGCCGGCCGACCGCATACCCTCGCGACCGCCCTACCGACGTTAGCGCAACCGCCGAGCGGTCGGCAATGCGCGGATGGCGAGGCGATCGGCCTTTCAAGTTTCACCTAAGGGTAAACTACCAAAACCTAGATGTCACAACACGTCCTCGGGTGGCGGAACACGTCCCCGGTCTAGACGTCCGGACGTCAATGACGTCTAGCGTCGTGGAAACACGGCCACACAGAATGAGCATAAACAATTGTAATCGGACTACGTACCGGTTACCACTGCTCTGCAACAACGCCCAAGCCACTGAGCATTACGTCAAATATTCCACAACTCAACACTACAATTGCAATTGTAACTCTGACGCCCTAAAATCTAAGCTACAAATCCCGTTGAAATGATTTCTTTGGAATGAATCACAGCACAACATAAAATGCTCACATAAAACTCTAAAGAATTGAATATACAGAATACCTAAACCTATATCCTATACCCTACAAATCCAATCAAACGACAAACAACATCAATACTAATGGAGTCTAGCGAATCCTAATAGAGCCCACTGAACTCTACACCTTCTCTCGCGACTTCTCTAAGCACTCCCTAGCAAATGCAAAGTCCGGTGACACAAAACCCTATAGCTCTACTTATAAAAGACCTCACTTACCTCCAAATCGGCGCACCCCTACGTTGTATCCGTTTGTGTCAACGTCACCCTCTCGCTCAGCCTAATTTCGATCCATTGGTGAACCAGCCACACTCTTCCAAATTCATCCAAGTTCAAACGCTCTCTACCAATAGTGTTCTCCAACATTCAAATGCTCTCGTGCAAACACCTTGAGCGCTCTAGTCACAACTACCGCGAGCGCTTCTTCAAACTCTCACAACTCACCACAGTAATCTCTCGACGTTGCGTTCAATGCAAGCACTCAAAACCACCCTCACCGCTCACAGACCACGCTCTCAGCCGGCGCTGAATGCCTCTCTCATCGCTCATAGTCCATGCTCAAAGCCTCCATTAGCATTTTGGCAGCCGTGCAAAAAAAACAACTTTGCCACTTTTGCTCACAGAAACCAGAGTACGAAGACACAAAACCATACAAAAGACAAGAAGGGATGATGACTAGGTTACAAAATCCCAAAGAGGAAGTGCTAGAGTGCTTATAGGAGTGACGGCTCGTGATGAGAGAGGAAGAAGTCACAATCAGCTGAAATCACGTACATACAATGTGTAGATTTCACAATCGTGACATTGTCAATGTCATGAGCATGCGTGACAAGTCGTATTGATAACCGGCTTAAGCGGGTATTAAAAATGACTACAGTAGATACCCGGGTTCATCGAGCACTAAAGTAATCACTATATTCGAATTTAAAACGACATAAGTGAAAATGCATTAATAACACAAATTAAAGAGTTGTAACTTATACTACACAATGAATTTCAGTACATAATTACTATCATTTGTAATTCTATTCATGTGGAATGTTTTCCATCCATACTCTTCATCCATATTTGGCATATCTATTTATGAAATCATCCATCTTATTCATTCAAAATAGATGCATTCAACACCGATTTTCATTTTATGCCATATAATTTACCATAAACTTTAATGGATCAGTCATGACAACCTCATCTTTTTTATTCATCCTTCATAAACCGGAGATCTCCTAGAATGGAATATTAGATATGTTGCTTTTGTGTACAACTGTTACAACATATTATAATGTTTCAAGTTTTAATTAGTTATCATTCAATTGTCACTAAATCAAATCTAATCTTCCTCTCTTTAATTAAATTTTTTAAGTATTCCTTTCTATCTCATGTATTCTCCCTCTCGTTTATGATTTTTAATTAACTGTCCCACACTACCTCATCTACCGTCTTCCTACTCTTTTTTTAGTTCCCTATCCCTTACTACCATTCTTTTGTAAGGATTTTCCTAAGCACCTCTTCTTTTTTATTAATGTTCCATCAACAAGATATCTTCTACGAACAAATATTGTATATGTTGTTTTTGTTTTTGTTATACTCTAATGTATCAAGTTTATAGTTGAATTTATGGTTATTGATAAATTTAAAGTTATAATTTATAGTTATTGATTAATTTTGAATTATATATTTTTGAACAATTAATAAGTTAATTGAACAATTCAGATTATAGTTATCGACAAATTTGTGGTTATAGTATTTTACATATGGGTTTGATATTTATGATACTATAGATGATAAATTTATAGGTATATTGTAAACCTTCAACCTTCAACCGTAAACTCTGAACCGTGAACCCTAAATCCTGAACCCTAAACCTTAAACCGTGAACTTCCAACCCTAAATCATGATGCGTAATTCAACCTGAACAAGAAAGCTAAACCCGAATTTATGGTATCAACTAGTTGTAGTTCTAAAAGTATTTGCTCAGAAATTTGTGCACGTATCTTCTCAAGCATCCATATTACTACTATGAAACTAAGGAACGTTGACAAATATTCCATTTGGTGACGAATGCCAAAGTTCTACTTATAATGCCAAATGAATATGATTAGTAGGCAGAAGAGGGCTGACTCTTTCCCTAAGGTATGGTATTAATTCATTCATGAAGGTGAATACCAGAAGTTTTATACAATTACATTATACTATGTTATAGTCTAAGACGTTTCACGGCCCTAGTTTCTACAATAATACATCATGGAGCATACCTCATTTTTGATTTCTCAATGAGCAACACTATGGGAATAACATGGTTTCTCTACGATACGGCCATCTCAAGACTAGGAGCCTTTCATTATCATGAGTGCAATGTGGCCTTGGTCGTGGGCACGTCGAAGAATGCACTATCATGATGGTGTACAACAGTAAGTTTGAACGTGCATGCATGCCTAAGAGCCGTTTCAAATTTAGGCGCCCGAATTTTCCCTCCATGAGGTGGTGGGAAGGGTGGATAAGAGTATCCTTCAATGCAGCTCACATCGTTATTTTTGCTTTGACGGTTTAGAATACTGTAGGAGCTGAGTGCGTCAGTGAGAGCGTTTGCGTGCGCAAGTTTGTGGTAGTAAAGTGTAAGGCAAGGATTTGACATTATTCCACAAATGTAATGTATGTTTGCTCGTATGAATCCGTATCCGCTGTCTTTATGTGAGGATTGGTGAAGATTGTGTTGCATCCTAAACTTTTACTCGTTCGTCAGCTCTTTAATAGTGCTTTTGTAACTTATACTCTTTGCTAATATTGTCATGGCCTAGAAGCCCTCATTTTTTTCAATTCCAAATTTAAGATGTTGTAAGGAATATTTTTTCAATTCCAAATTTAAGATGTTGCAAATATTCCGTACGGCATGAGCTTCTTTTACGGCCTTAACATACTAACGAAAGCCAAACGGAGATCTCTGGTTGTTCAAGCCATGCAAGTCTAGCTTCTCCCTCTGTTCGTAAGCTAACAACGGCTGCTCTCCCTGAAATCGGTGGCTCTCATTATGGACTCACGCACGTTATCCGGAGATCTCCATTTAGAGTAGTGTAGAAAGTTCTGCGTGACTACCAGTGCTTTAGCTTCGGGATTTAAAGTGTGGTGGACGACCTAGTTTCGATCAACCGGAGATCTTTTGCTTGGATATGCCTTGCACTTGCAGGTCCATCCTACTCCATCGTCGGCAAACCAGAGGGCGTGGTCGTAGATCTATCTCCGGTCATCCAGAGATCTCCTACTAGTCCAGACTTTGACATTAAACTTGATCATCCACTTTGTATCCACATCTACTCATACTCCCATTGAGGGCATCTGCCACTAGTCGAGGATCCATCAATGTAGCACGGAAGTATGTCTCGCTCTGAGTCGTGGGAGCATGACCTTGACCTTGCCATGGTCGCAGCTCAATGCTCCAATTATGGACATGTGAATTATACGAAAGACAATGAACCATCTGATGAGCCTATATAAAGTTCGGAGCTTCTGCCGTCAAGAATGTCCATGAACTTTATAAGGCCACGTTTTGGCGAAATGGGAGAAGCGTCCATTGTTGAGGTTCACCCCGTAGGACAATGGCTTGAAGTCGACATACCGGCCGGTTCCACAGAGTTTGTGTTACTAAGACCAACGATTATAATTTCCACGGCCGAAGATTTACCACTCATCCCTTTTCAGCGCGTATACGTTTCACTTGTTCATACATTCTAGCGGACCGTCTTGTAAAGAAGGGTAGATGTTATGATTCCATCAGCAGATCTCTAACCGGACGATTCCCCATTTGTACCGCGAGAGCGTTGGATTGGACTTGAAAGTACAGCGGTTCGACGGAAATGGATTGCTGCTCTACTCTAAGAGAATCATGGCCGCGTTTCCAACCACTATGCGAAAACCATGTTTTTGGTGTCGTCAAGGCTGTTACGTGTTACGTGCATTAGTAAAAAAATTGCTACAGAACCTCGAATTTAGTTTGACGTTGCATCAAACATGTTCTTGTTAAAGACAAAACACGTTGATGTCTCCGTAGTCATGCACGTCATCTACACTTTACTTTTGGAAGTGTGGGTGAGAGCATACTGAACTTACGTGATAGAAGTGGGAGGTGGGGAGCGGCGAAGCTCACTACAACGCTAAAAGGAGAGAGATTAGAAGAACAAGGAGTAGAAAGAGGCAACTTGAAGGTGTTGGAGCAAAGCAATGGCGGCTATGGCGACGGCTATGGCCGCAGCTATGGCAAGAGCCATGGAGTAGTGACGACAGAGCTAGCTGGGAGCAAGGAAGGTAATCTGCGGCAGATCAAGACGGCAAGGGGAGAGCTCAAAGGGAAGAAGAACGATGGCAGGGGGAGCTTTGGCCATAGCCGGCTAACCCTAGCCATAGCTGACCTCAGCCATGGCTAAGAAACCCTAGCCAAAGCCAAGTTCAGTGTTCGCCACCGCGGACAAGCTGCTGCAAGTTTACTTGTTAGTACCTCCTTTTCCTGTGTTTTTTAATTCTCACAAAGGAGTTATTGACGTCTTTCCTTGATGTGATGGCGTCGACGTGGCAGGTGAAGCGAACACAACGGAGGTGGAGGCTATTGAATTTTTCTCGGGCAGCATTTAAGATCCCCTAGTATGCATGACATCTTTGAATCCTTTATTTGACAAGTGTACTTCCTCAAAACCGCCAGAGTTGGTATAGTTTGCAACTTCCAACTGTTCGAGAGGACAACCTCATGTTAATCTTGACGTTATTTTGACATCACAAATGACAGTTTGTAACATCAGTGACAACGGAGGCAGTACATATGATTTACCTTATGGGTGAGAATAGCCTCCAAATGCGTTTGTTTTTCACGAGGAGGTCCTATTATTTTCATGTGTGGATGTTAGATGTTGTGTTTCCATGTTATTGGGAAAGTGAAGTCGTTGAGCTTTGGTAACAAGCTCAATTTTGCATTCTAATGTGTCAAACATCTAAACTCACGCAACAAGATATCGAAGCACTAGGTGAGCCATCAACCTGCCTACGACGTGTTGCAAATTTGCAAGTTTACATGTTTACAGGTTTCGTATGTTCCTACATATCCTTATGTTGGTAGAACAAAAGGATATGTAGGATGCTTTGTGTTGCTGCAGGCAACAAATGTAGCAACGATGTTCCACGCTTGACCACCGTCCATGTTACTTGGAATGTGAAAGCCACGTTGATGGCATGTTCATCCTCACGTCATGGCTAACAATGTTGCATGTCTTCACTAACATTGTCACACGTTCATCCCACGTTAAAGAGCACATCACATAGAATAGCACTTTCTTAGAAGCATGTTTAGAAAAATGTCCGCAAGAACATTCTAGATGTTCAAGTGAACATGAACTCCAACATGAAAAAGGTCAATGACAACATATAAGCATAACGCGCCAACGTAAGGACTGATGTCATGAACAACACAAGCATGTCAAAACAAACGTCAAAAGTAACAGCCTTGTGTGGACGAAAAATACTCTAAAATCATGACGTCATAATTCTTTGGGTCCAAGTCAGCAATTCTTAAATTCCACATCACTGCCCGTTGACAATGGACTTGGATGAAAAAAATTCTTGCGTGGCGCTGCCCTGAGGAAAACATAGCTGATGTGGACATGGGCCTTCCTCCACGTGGAGCTCTTTCCCACACAATTTAGGCCACGTTCAGTTGGATGTCAAGTGGTTGACAACCATGTTACGACAAATTTTTTGACGTTTTTGGCCTATTCATCTAGACGGATTTTAGGTGACATTTACATTGACGAAACAACATGTTATTTTTGACGTTCAGGCATGTTTTTCAACGCATTACAAAAAACACGGGTTTCTTATAGTGAATGGATCATTTCTGTAGTGGTTGATTGGATGAAGATAACATCATTGTAATGGTCCTGGACGTTTATATTAGCGGCACGAAGAAAATTATGAGTCATGAATTGTGGCCCATTTAAGAATGTTGTTTCTCTTCTGCCTGGTCATTGACAAGCACAGTTGATCATTTTGCACCCCGACTTGTACAACATGATTCTCATGGTCATTAGGGGGGTAAGCGAAGGAGCCATACCGCTTCATTTTCTGACAGCAGGATCTAAAGAAGAAGGATTCATGTACACCAACAGGACTACCGAGAATGAAATTCGCAAATTTAGCTCAAAAAGATGTTGTCCAAAACGTTGCTGCCAATATTTTCTACAATCTTGGACTCTCTTTGTTAGGCAAAAGTTCTATGACAAATCCTTCGAAGACAGAAAGGAGTATGCAATCTCGGTCAGCGGGTAGTTTCACTCCATTGAAGGGGACCACAAGAGAAAATACGTCACGTTCTCGGCAACGGAGGTTTGCTCCGTTGCATGGTACACTATCCATGGAATACTGAAATCCACCTTTCACACATATTTGGGACAACTCAGTAGAGAAATATTTTATGCTACTTACGGTAACCAGGGCATCAAGTGCCCACAGCTTGCCTCTGTACAAGCCATGGAGTCAATGATATCCATTATTAATGACAATGAAGATCAAATGCCTCCCCAAATGTAGAGTGTTGGAAATAGTTGAATTGATATTCTCAAGTATCTTCTCGCTGGAAATAACTGGAAACAAATACGTTCCAGCATAAATGAGGTACTTAAAGAATCCTTGCATATTATTATGGACTTGTAATCTCCATCCTTAGTCGTCCGAAGTCGTAGTATCTCAACCGGAGATCTTCGGTTGAGTCTTTGCTAACATGCATGGACCACTAATTGATCACCTCTATATCACCTACTATATGTTGGATTGCTCTTCAAAACTACTCCTTTCATACGTAGTCTCTCACTTGGTTATCGATTCATTTTGTAGACAAACGACTCCTATGGACTCCCCCCTGTAAGTCAGTCCATAGTTAGCATGGTCAGAAAGGAATTCTTTGGAAATGTTGCTATCAAGCCAACTGGAAGCACCTTCGCAAAATGTAGTACCTCAGATGAGTTCAACCAATTCTTATAGACAACTCCAAAGGAAATGCCAACGTAAGAGATATTCTATAGCAACAGGCAGGCACACTTGAATCACCAACAATTATGCTGGAAGCCTTACGTGACATGGAGAGACGAGTCAAAGGCGAAGACGCTGACCTATTTTTTGTCATTCACAACAAGATGGACACTGCAAAGACGGCTCTTCCACGCATGTGGAGGACAACTAAAGCAACATCTGGTCTCGGACAGCATCCCATGAATGTCACTAAAATGGTGGCGCACCGTCATGTCGACGGAGCGTATGCACACTACGCTCATGCTTTATGGCGTGGAGAGTCAAACGTCACCGTCTCCTCTCTGGCAAAGCTTTTTAGGCGGCTTGAGGGAGCACCATTATATGAGACGCTCTTTGAGCACCTACCTGCAAACTTAATATTCAAAGCGCTCATGAGGAGGATGAGTATGTGCGTCAACGCTTTAGAACTCGTGGAGCAGAGTGCTTTCAAGGGACCAAAACCCTTGCCACCAAAATTGTTTCTACAGCTCGACAACTCAGCAAAGAACACCATATTCGTTATATTGGGAAATTTCGATGACTTTGAAGATATATGATCTTTGAAGTATCTATATATAAAGACATTTGTAGGTGCAGAGCATAAAGACAATGCACCAAGAATACTATATTTCATTCCATGGATGGACTAAATTAGCCGAATGTCCAAAAAAAGATAACAGGAAAAGAAACATATACCATATTCCAAGCTTTATTCAAAACTTTACGAAAAAAAGTTACACAAAACACCCATTTACCCTGAGGCAAAACACAATCCTCCTATCACTAATCAAATGGTCTAGGGAGTTCCTCCATAAGCCTCTATACGCGTCTTCAAAAATGCCCTCTGACGTTGCCTAGTCCATGTTGCGCCATTCTCTTGCATTAAAGGACTTTCTAGAAGATGCTGCAAACCCCGCCTACGCACCTCGTCAGTGTTTGATTTGGGCAGTGAGTGCCGGCGGGTGGAAGTGGAAGGAGAACATTTGTTTGTAGCAGCATTTCCTGAGAGAATACAGGGACGGAGACATTTACCAGATGGGTCCTGCACAATAGGCGCCACATACAATCCAAACAAATACACTTTAGGTCGAATACTCCTAATGGCACACATGAAAACTGTATCAATAAGATCCATCCTAGTGCACTTTAGCTCGAATGGAGCTAAAATGCTGAAGGGAAAATTCACAGAGCTTATTTAACATCCAACGAATAAAAACAAGCTCCATTGAAACAAAACTACATGAGTGCAATGTAGCTGAACAACAAACCAAGATTGTCTAGGCAAGAATGACTCAATAGTGCAATAACTTGGAGGCCAACATAACACGCACCGCAAGAGAGCGTTGGGAAGTTGCATCCCTTAAACCGTCATAGAGTATACGCTTTGCCGGAGTACAACTATCCGGATTTAGACGCGGAGACCCTGGAACTGAGCGAGGCCACTGCGGCGAAGGTGAGTTGTTCCTTTCAAAGAATTGGCTCACGCGCAATAGGGCTTTCAACAACTCCGTCGTCCACTGCCATGGTCGAATAATCCATGGTTGACTGCGCGGTTGCAGTAGAGTGCAACAAAAGCCCTTTACTCCGAAGGAAAAGGCGAACTCCTCCGGGCCCAGCAAGGAATCCACGGACGCCCAACAATCACAATCCAGTAGAAAGTTCAACCAAAGCGTCGCTCACATAACTCAGAACAATTGACAAAAATTCCAATCATTCAAAACAACACGAAATCCCATAAGTAGTAGGTATCCATTCTAGAAAACAAAGCGGCAAATCATCTCCGTTTCATTAATCAAAAAAATATATATACACAAAAAATGGTCCAACAAAATTTACAAAATGGCGTTGCAGTCAACCGATACAGTTTAGCTCTATCCGACCTAAAGTGTAATACGAATCTAAGCGTTTTCAATGGCATTGAGAGCGGAGATTCTGATAGGCTTGGATTGCGTTCCAGATACTCGTAGACTCACCACACGTCTTCTGATCATTATTGAACATCTCCTGGCCCGAGGGATGCTCGGCCTGGTACTGCGCTAGGCCACCCGAAAACTGATGAAGGTCAGAGAGATATGGCAGCAATTCCTCTAGCAGTACAGAATCATCTCTCCCTCCATCATGTTTATGCAACCATGATGGAAGAAGAAGGACGTTCTCCGGCAAATTGAGCATATGCTTAATCGGGCTGTCGTCAATGACAATCGTATTTGCCGGAGTATACTCACGACCCAACCTATTGAAGAGATGGTTCAATATCGTCTTCAAGAAGATGTCCTTCTGAGTGCCAAATTCCTTCATGTAGATTGTTTTGCTATCGACTCTACTCTCGGAAACCCTATCACAACTCTCCTGACCAAAGATCCTGAGAGGGTACGAAGAACTATGCTGCAATAGATATTTACATATCTGACGTGTTGTAGATTCCATCATCGAACTCCAGATCGTGATGGTGGCAATCTTAGACAACTTCGTTGGGAATTCAACACTACCAGGGCGCAGTCGGACTAGATTAGGGCCTACTTCGGCCGGCTGCGAAGCCGAGTGAATAGACGAGTCAGAGTTCCTGGATCCCCTAGCCTGCCATGTAGGCTCACACGTGCATAGAATTAGTTTAGGGCCTACTTCGGCCGGCTGCAAAACCGAGTGAATGGACGAGTCAGAGTTTCAGGATCCTCTGGCCTACTACGACAGCTCACACGTGCATAGAATCCCATTGAGGTCCAGCACAACATTCAACCACCTGCCCTCGAAATCTGATAGGACTCTAGGTATATCTTCTAGATTACTGGCACCACTTATTGATGCCTTGCAGACCTGGCTCGGAAACGCCAGGAGAACGAACAATATTACTAAAGATTCATTAACAACGACGGGTTAACAAAATGTAGAACGAAAGAGGCAAACAGGGTAGGGGCGTCATGGGGAGGGAGAGTGGAGTGCGAAAAATGTTAGAAGAGTACCTTAAGAACTTCATCGTCTTGTAGCATTTCGTCTCGGACCCATCAATCCCAACGAACCGTGCATGGTGTCAAGGGGTTCTGAGTGCCCCACAACCATTTGGGGGCACGGTTCAGAGACAAGAAGAGGTGGCATCGGGACAACAGAATCATGATTGATCTCGTCTACGAGCACGGCCGAAGCTTTGATGACCTCTTCTACGACTGGGACTGTAGTTTGGACGACCTCATCTATGACTGGGCGAGCGATCGCGTCATCACCGAAACTTAGACTTGAAAAATTCAACAACTTCAACTAATCAGGTGATGCGCACATAGGACAGTGATATAAGTCAGAGTCGTCAGATGTCAAGCAGATTAGCTCGAGTCGAGCTGAAGTGCTTGCTGAGCACTATAATATTAACAAAAATACTGGAGTACAAATTGGACATTTACAAAATGTTTTGCCTCTATTCACTCGCAACTATGTTACACTAACCTGACGATGAGCTGGGGACATCAACGATAGATACGTCCTGAGCGGGGGACTTCGGAGGGAAAGAGGGGCGCGCCGATGGGGATGGGGGAATAGGAAGCGATTGACCTCCAATGGAGACATGGGAGGGACCCGCCGGAGACGGCAGCAATAAATCGCCAAGTAGACTCTCAGACCCGCCTTCTACTGAGGGGAAAGGTTGGGGGAATGCAGCATGAACTGCGGATGGGGTCGTGGCTGCAGCAGGCAAATTAGCCGACATGAATCTCTACATCATGAGCATCATGTCAGCATGCCTCTCATCTTGGTCCCTCTTTATTTCTTCGTCACGCCTCCGCTGCAGATCCCTGAGCTCCTGGTCACGCTCCGCCAGTCGCTGCTCCATCAACCTCATCCGAGTGGCCTCTTCTTCGAGCTTCTTCTCGAGAGAGAGCAACATGTTGTCATCCTGAGCGCTGCTCGCCATAGCCAACGGAGAGCGCCCGCTTGCGCTGGCAACCTTCCTTTTCTTGGCCGCGGGACGAGCGGATGATCCACCCAAGGTGGGAGCTGAATGAGGCGTGTCGGAAATATCCAGCGAATCCAACTCCGGGAAGTCGAGTCGTTGCGCCGAGGAACCGATTGTGTCTCCCACTCCAGATTGAGAGACACTCTGAAACTCTGGCAAAGTGGCGTCAACGAAATTGTCATGAGACTCATTATCCGAAGTGGCAGTGCTTGAGCTCGGGCAAGCAACCAGGGCGCTCGAGTCCACATCTTCCTCCTCATCGCCAAGGTCAATAATTTCTTTTCCCTTCCCCTTGGCAACTACCGTGCCAAGCTCGAGAAAGATCTCCACGTTGACGTGATACGAACCGATAACGAAATCGGCCCAATCCAACGTCAATGCGACCTCCATGGCACCGTCGAGATCGTGCTCATCGATGTCGTGGGATATGCAAAATGCCTCCAGATCCAACATCTGCACACCAATGGATTGAACAAGTTACACTTTAGGTCAAATCGAGCTAAAGTGAATACAAAAAAACACTACTATTAAAACTCAGCTATTAAGCTTAAAAGGATACACCGCGATTGATGACGGCTAGAAAATCATTTAAGTATAAGCCGACACTTTAGCTCGGCTCCAGCTAAAGTGCCACGCTACAAAAGCATAAGCGATGACCTCTCTGAAACAATCCATGCACAGAGAGAGAGGATATCAACAGTTTAGCTCGACTTGAGCTAAGCTGTAGGAAAACTTATCACACTCGCAATTAGTATTTTCGTCCCGCCAAACAGCTGGACAACTACCTCCCTTTCTTGTAGAATAGCTCGAGGACCTTGATGAAGAACTCCATCCTGAGCTCGTTCATGTTCATCGCGTACATCAGCTCGTTGTACTTGCGCAGCTTGGTGTGCAACACATGCTCCGGAACTGCGTAGGTCTTCTTCACGGCCGGGATCTCTGTAAGCACTTTCTTGAAGAGAAAGAGGAGGCAAACAGGGTCGAGAGCGTTGTTGCTCTTCGGCGCGAATCCTCCTAAGCGCTCGTTCTCGGAGGGAAGATACTACGACTGCAGCACATCGTAAGCATGGCACAATGACGGGCCCTCAGCAAACGCTGTCACTTGAAGGTGTGACTGCTCAACGCCGCAAATGAAGAGCCATGGTGGAAGATTGGTGAGGGGAGGCTGCCCTTTCGATGCGAACATCGTCATGAACTCGTCGAAGAAGGGCCTCTCCAACGACGACGTTGCCTTCCCAGAAAAACCAGGGATATTCCGAAAGTCGATGATGCCGAGCTTCACGTTGCAGCCCAAGTTGCGCCACGAATCGGAAGGCCACGTCCCGAGCGAATTCATTGCCGCCTTGTACGAACAAAAGTGCAAAGCCCCCTGAGGTGCAACGAACCGCGACCGCACATCGATGAAGACTTTGAAGAACTCCTTAGCATACGGAGAGAGATCTTCACATTTGTAGTTGCAAAATTGCGTCTGCCTCGAATCCTTCTAATATGAATCCGGTGGACTCCAATCCAAGAGGGCACGCTTTGAGACCTTGCTGACGTTGAAGTTCTTCTTGAACTTCCGCCAGTTGGAACGACTATATGCTCCAAAGCTGTTGAAGAAGGCGAGCTCTGGCCTGATTAATTGAAGCTCCATTCGAGCGACCTCCTTCCTCTTCCTTTGATCCACCCAATCCCGGGCGGTGTAGCAATCCTCCGGTTTAGAAGTCGGCTGCTCTATAACCCCCTTGGCGTCCTTGAACTTAGCCATGGGCGTCAAAGTCGAATCAACGTTGATGAGGTTGCCATGCGCCGCCGAAGAGATGACATCCGATCAGAGCTTGAAGGTCTCATCGGTCGAGGTGATGATCTTCACCTCGTTCGTAACCGAGAGCTCTTTTGCCTTTCCGGCTTTCTTGAGCGCTGCCTGGCTCTTCGCAACGTCGATCATTGCGAAGCACTCATGAACCGCGTTAAGAAATGGCTGCGGAAAATATAAACAAGGTCGATTAACTTTATAATTAAAGCAGAAATATAAACATATTTAGTAGGGTCCAACAACTGCAAGTTAGCTCGAGTCGAGCTAACTTGCAACCTTAGAGTATACAATGTAAGCAATTTCAATCTCTATACAACATAATACAGATAGTGAGCAATCATGCACTTTAGCTCGAGTCGAGCTAAAGTGCATGACCTTGGTTTTGATATATTACCTCAAACCTCTTGTCATTGGCAATCTCCAATGGCGTTCTCCAACCTGACTTGTGAGACCCGCGAATGCCCACGGCGGAGTGCTTCGGCATTGATCTACTAGCTTGGATCCACAAAGCACAAGAGCCGAAGATATTGGTTGCCCACGTCGGCTTGAATTGGACCAAGTGATTCACGCGATTATAATACGCGGATATCTTCGCCAACTTCTCCAGATCCTGCGTCCAGACAATGTAACATTGCCATGTTCGGAAGTGCCTTCTCATCCCTCTGGGACGTTGCCGTTTATCATCTCATTTGATGCAGCAACGCTATGTTGGCCGTTGATGATGTAGTAGTCGCAGTGGATGAGTTCCTCAACAGTCGTCGGCATAGCATCGAGCTTCGGCATGTCGTAGAGAGTCTGCTTCTACGTCTTGTCTGGCATTTGGAGGTAGTAGTGCTTCAACTCCTCCATACCCCAAGGTTAGAATGCACGGATTGTCCACTCCGGCGGTGCATTATGCAACCTCATCACGTCAAGCTCGATCTTCATCTCTCTGTCTCCTTGGAAGAAGCAGCTCTAACACTCCGTCCAGAATTTTTGGTAAATCTGTTGGACGTTGTTGTAGTCGATTGTCTCGCCGAACCCAAGCGCCTAAGGGAGCTTGGAGAGAGCAGAGGCCATCGAATTCGCTAACTCCTCCTGTCATACGAGCTTTGTCTTCTTTCTCGAAGCGGTCTCCGGCTTCTTGGCAGCTGAACGCTTCTTAACAGGAGAAGCGGACAGCATGTTGCACAGGGTGCTTTGACTTGTTCTTGCACTTGGTGTTCTAACCGGTACCGACACTTGACTCATATCTTGGCTACCGGTCACGGCCCTCGAAACCATTGAAATTTCTATCGGGCGTCTTGCCGCGATATTTTTTGCCTTATCCAGAGCGGCAAAGGTACTCATTCTTGATAGAATGACGCGGAGTTTATTAGCTGTATCCTTTGCTTCCAGGGGCTGACCGCTACTAGTCTCCCATTTCTTTAGAGAGATTTCATGGTCGACCTGAGTCACTACTTCATCAAATTTGGACCCCCTGAATGATTCGACTAAATCGTGGATACAGAAGGGAGATGAACTATTGTCCACTACAATAGTAAACAAATACGGATCTACGGACTCAGTGGTAGTCTCACATGACAACTTAACGTGATCGGTATCTTCATGGACTACATCAGTATTTTTTGTCTTGAAGTCGGTGTGCTGGGGTACAATGATATCACCAGCGAAGGTCTGACCAAACACTAGATTATCCGTGTAGGTCGCCCACAGAAGCGTCCACTTCAATGTCATTGAAGGGTCCTTCACCTCCCAGCAATCCAAGTGGTTGTTGTCGTCTCCGTCGTCATCATCAATGTCGACGGGCTTTGGCTGGAAGAAGTGCTGCAGCTGAGTCACCATCCTGTCCCTCTCAGATCTGCATACACACGAAACAGAAAAAAATATTAGATTGCTTAATCGATCATCCAATTAGGACGGCGAGGTTACACTTTAGCTTGACTCGAGCTAAAGTGTAACCAAATACAAGTATTTGAATAATACTCTGAAATAAAATTTAGTCAATTGGAATATTTTCTTAGACCTCTCAATCAACTCATGCCTACTTGTTCAACTCCCAAAACCGTGGACAAGCTTACGAACCGGTCCAATCACTCACGAATTTATGAGAGGTGAATGAAAAGTAGGCATGAGTTGAGAAACTAGACTATTATACGTCTGTAACATTGTTGTCGTCAAGCATTAGCTTCGTCTTTAGCTTGATTCGAGCTAAAGTGCTATATCATAGAATGTATATCACTATAGCGCTCAAACATTCTCCATTTCTTTAGAAGACTTTCCAAGCTAATTTACTCAATTCATGGCAACTTCTCGTTCAACTTTCACAACTGTGGAAAAGCTTACAAACCGATCCAATCACTCACGAACCTCTCTCTTCGAGGTTTTCAAGTGGTTGGAGCGGGACAGAAGCTCATGCACACTTGTGAAAGGTGAACGAGAAGTTGACATGAGTTGAGTCATCGATATTATCGATAAACTTTACTTTTGGAATGTTTTTAGGTCCGAAAGTAGTTGTGTTTGAGTTGTAATTTTGGTCATTTGTTTTACACTTTAGCTTGATTCGAGGTAAAGTTTGTTGGCTTTGATGATTCTATAGCCAATCTTGATTGAGTAATTTGGGTTTAAGAGTTGTTACTATCATGAACTTAGCTTGATCCGGGCTTTAGCGCGACCATAGACGCATTCAGTTGGCCACACTTTAGCTCGAGTCGAGCTAAAGTGCAGACAAAGATGCACTGTTCCTGTATATTTCAGCTCTACTTGAGTTGAAGTGTCCTGGAATATTGCATCTTTGTCTGCACTTTAGCTCGACTCGAGCTAAAGTGTGGTCAATAGAGCGCATTATTGGTCGCACTTTAGCTCGACTCGAGCTAAAGTGCGACCAATAATGCACTCTGTTGGCCGCACTGTAGCTCGAGTCAAGCTAAAGTGGGGCCAACAGTGTGCTCTATTAGCCACACTTCAACTGAGTGAATGCTGATTTTATTAGCCTTCCGTCTTATGATATGTTAGGCGTAGGGTTAAGGGCTCCTAAGTGACAATATATATTTTACCTTTCGGCCATTGATAATGAAATGTTATCCCAGTACCTCTCTGCTGGAACTAGACGTCCTGCAAGAACAATAACAAACCCACACACACAATCAATCAACTAATCACTCTATCCCAAAACCAAAAAACTACAACATGCAGACAGAAAATACAACCACGCAGAAGCAATCAGAATGCAGAACCACTGAAAAACCTATACATAATGCAGTACATTGAAAATTCAACACAATGAACGTTTCAACACATTCAACATTCAACACATCGAAATCAACACATTCAACACAAACCAGCACATTCAAAGCAACACATTGGATCCAAATTTTTTAGAAAAACCCGAACTGGTATCAACACTACGACAGAAATTAACACCAATTCCACAAAACAACAATATAAACAGAAACTAAAAGATTGAGACACAATAAATGCCTGAAGAAAAGGAAAAAAATCATAGAATCACAGCAAACACCAAACACCAAACACCATAATTTCAACAAACAGAGAACCAGAAACTCGAAACAACAAACATAATTAACCAAACTAGAAAAATCATGAAACAATTGTAGAAGAACAAAATCTGTACACATACCTTTAAGTGTCGAAAGTCTTCTTCAGCTTCTTGTTCTTCCTCCTCTTCGAAATTCACGTGAATCCTTCACAACATCACGCGTTTCTATCTCTACGTGCTTGAAACCTCACAGAATTCTAACTCTCACTTCCTACAAATCCTATCAGCTGAAAACCTATGCCTACACATTTTGGAGAACGTGTGCAACAAACCCTAACAGAAACTCTTTCAACAGTGCCGCTACAATCACAAACTCACGAGTTCTCTACACGAACAAAGCGCAACAAAAGCACGAGCGCAACACGAAAACGAGCTTATCACGAACAGAAGCGCAGCACGAGTACAGCGCAAGAAAAACACGAACACGAAGAGGATGAGCACAAATACGAACACAAAGGACGAACACAGACACAAAACGAAGAGAAACATACACACAAACACGAAAAAGAGAGAAAAAATGAAGTCGAGGCCCTGATTCCAAACCCTGGACATCTTCGGCTTCCAACCCTAAGCCGTAAGATCGGCTTCTATAGCCGCGGGGATACCCTCAAGATACCCTCGGGATCATTGTGATACCCTCGGGATGCTCCCCCATATATCGGTCTAATACCCTCGGGTATTATGGTGGATGCACCATCTTTTTCAGAGTTTTTTTTTTAAATTACATTTTGATTTTTATAAAAAATCAGTTTGATTTTGTACTTTTTGCACATTTTCCATTTCATTTAAACAAAAGTTAAACCTTCTCGTAATTTTAGTTTTATATGCGTTTACAATTTCTCTACTTGTAAGTTTCCAAGACAATTTCTCTGAGCCTAAAACACTACAAATTTGTAAAATCTGAGGCAATGATCGGTAGTTAAAGAAAATATAATATTTCCAATTTTAAACGTATGATCTCATTTAAGACTTATATATTCGCATATTCTTTATCATACACAAACTTTGATTGCACGGACGTGAACAATTCATGTGTTTAGTGTTGAAAATAGGATTACGCTGCTTGGTTTTTTTTCATGCTCTGAGTGGATTAGCTGGCTTTCACTTCACAGAATTTCAATTACTGCATTACACAAGGTGAAAATTCATTACCATCGTTATATATAAGTTCTATCTACACGAGTTATTAGGTGTTGGAGAGGGGTGAAGCACATTTAAAATAGTTATAATGATACGATTTAGAATTCTATTACTTTGAATTCCAGTTTTCCTTTTTTGTGAGCTTGATATTTTTTACTATGTGAATCAAACAGACTATTAGTATGTTAAGACCACATCTTGCAGTAGTATAAAGGTAAAATAAATGTCGGTGCACACTTTAGCTCCATTGGAGCTAAAGTGTGCATATTTTCTTTTTAGTTCCCTACATTTAGTGATGGTGCACATTTTAGCTCTAATAGAGCTAAAGTGTGAATTTTTTCTTTTTATTTCACTTCATGTGTAATCATATCTTAAGCCAATAACTAATGACTACGTAATGAGTGTTTATAGAATATTAATGTCTATTTGTATATCTGTAATTTTTATGTACAGTTAAAGAATAATTAAATATTTTTTAATGAATCTTTAGAGTTTTAAAAGTATATTTTATGACAGCTTAATTAATATTTGTATTTTTGTATATTTAAGGATTATTTATAGTATATTTAATGTATTATTAATGAATAGTTAATGAATGGTTAATAAATTTCAAATGTAAAATCAATGTGTATTCGCATATTCAATGAGTATTTAATGAATATTTACAGAATATGTAATGCACATTGAATGCATATGTGATGGATATCTAATGAGTTTTTTTTTTGTATTTCCATACTTATTGTATGTTTAAGTTTTTCCCTTCTCCAATATTCTTTTCTTTTCTCACTTTCGATCCCGAAAGAATGTTCTTATTTTTCCAATCTTCTACTTGAAATTTCATTTTTCCTTCATATGTATATTATAATTTGTCCAATTTTTGAGATTTTCCTTTTGCTTCATACCTTCGTCCTATTATTCCCAGCCTCTTTCTTGCAAACTCTTGTTTTTCTACATGCACTCAACCCTTCTTGCCTTGAATGCTCAAGATGTAACCAAATCATTATTAAGGTTTCATACAGTAACTATCCACAAGAAAAAAACTTTATGTTCCACTATTTACTAGGATTGACATTTAATGTAGTAGTTGACATTTAGTGTAATATAGTTTTGTCACCACACTTATTGTAAATTTTACAATTAGTGTATGGTTTCCTATTTAGTGTCCACTACACTAGAAGCCATCTTCTGTGTACTCGAGCTACATAATGCAATTTTGCTTTCTAATCCACTCCATTTAGAGATGGTGCACAATTTAGCTCTAGTAGGCCTAAATTGTGCGTGTTTTCTTTTTAGATCACTGTACCTAGTGATGAGGCACTGGAGCTAAAGTGTGTGTACACACTTTTTTTAGTTCATTGCACGTAGTGATGGGGCACACCTTTGCTAAAAACCAAGCTGATGTATGTGCAATATGTATTTCCATTCCTTCAAACAATCATTTTGAACTCCGTACTTCTCTGTATGGTTAAGTATTTCACAAGGTGAAATAAAAATCTTTTGAATTTTAAAAGGATTTTCAAATTATGTAGACCTAATCCTCCAATAGTAATATTAAAAAGAAAAAAAATATGACCATCTCCTACTCTTCAGTGCATATGAAATCTAAGTATTTCTCGTACCCTAAATCAATAATATTTGACAATGTGTGAAAATGTATGAATTGGGATATAATCTTATTTTCCACTAGAAAAATAACATGTTTTTCCACAATTTCAAACGTTCTAATATTACTTCTATGTATTTAAAATATCACATTCCATAGTGTCATAGCAAAAGGTTTTTAAGTTGCTCGACGTGCCGGCAATCAAGAAGTTCCTCTTTTGGCTAGTATAACTTTTATTGAAGACGTTCAATGAGAAAATAAATTACTTAGAAATATGCCTCATGACTTCTATCATCCTTCTACAAAATTTTGAGAATTTGAAATATAATTTGCGACCACTGGAACGTGCTCATAAACTATTTATTCTTTTATGCATGTATAAAATTTAAAATTACTTACATTATGAACATTAAATAATGCTTGATGCACTAAGTGATACACTTTGTATTAGTTATATTTTATATTTTGATTATCCTTTTTTTGTCATGAGGAGGTCATTTCATTTCTTGTTTAAATCTTTTAGTATTGTTCCACTCTCTATGTTTTACAAATGACAAAGTCTTCAATTTCACGTCAAAACATGAAATAAATTGTGTATAGTCAAGAATTTCTCCATCTTTAATGTCATGTTAGATTGTCACACCCTAAACTCATGATAATACAATTTGATTCAAAGAATAAGATATTTTAATCCAACAATTAGTTTGCGCACATTTTCGGTCTTTGAGTACTTAGTGGATAGTAACCAATTTCGATTCCAAATCCAGACCATGGGGACACTTGGGATTTTTGCAAAAGAATAAACATTCTAAATTGATTACAAAATAGTAACATTAAGCACTTTTTTAAAACCCCAAAGAAATGATGTCCAAAGCATTTTTGAATACATACTTTTTTGCTCAAAATACACGTGCTCATACAATATGTTTTTTTGTTTTCTTTATGTGACTCCTTCGTTAAGGTCTTTGCTTTCAACTTTATAGATATGTCCTATTTGGATTGTAATACAGATTCTTTCTATTCATCTCAATATCTTCTCTACATTTCCCTATACCTTAATTGAATTGTCAACATCCGGAATATTCAAAGTATTAGTAAATTGAAATGAAATATCAACACAAGGATAATACCTAGACCAAGGACCCTAGACCCTAAACCCTAAATTCCAAACTCTAAACACTAAATTCAAAATCCTAAACCCTAACCTTAAACCCTAAACCTAACCCTAAACCCTGCACGTTACCCTAACCCTAAATCCCACAGTTATTACTGGCATGTGCGAGTATATTCGAGGTTTGTATTCTTCCTTATTTTAGTCGCCCGGGAAATACTGGATTTAGTTTCCCGCCAAGATTTAAAATTTGCACTTCTTATGGGGCTGTGGAAAAGTTTCTTCCCGCCAATTCTAAAGTCGTAGCCCGGAATGGAAACCGTCGTGTTACCGTGAGTGACCTCGCCGAACCTCGGCCAGTTTTCTCAATTTTTCATTCTCAGTTTGATTGATGTGCAAGGCTAGTGGGTGGGAGGCTTGGAGGTGGTACAATTGTAGGAGGTTGAGGAGTGCATAATCTATAGATTGCGCACGGTTGAACAGGGCGCTTGCGCGAGGCGGCCACGCACGGGTTGTCTAGTTCATAAGGTATACAATGTATACTTCTTGCATTCTCCTTGCACTCTAGTATTTAGGATGTGATAGTGATGCTTATTGCTCTACTTCCTGTAGCTACTATGATTTTGAAGCGTCACTGCGACTATCTCGATGACTAACGCAAAGATTTGGGCTATAGTATTCAGAAAGGCAAATCCATTGGCTGAAGAGTTTGTCTGTATGAAGCTCGAAAATGACGCCGAGAATCACAAAAAGACATTTTAGCTCGAATCGAGCTAAGCTGTCATTCCATAATACTAACGACAATTTAGCTCGACTCGAGCTAAACTGTCAGCCTAACTAAATAACTTCAGTTTAACTCGACTCGAGTTAAACTGTCAGACGAACTTGTTCACGGTAGTTTAGCTCGACTCGAGCTAAACTGTCGTTGAAAATAAGGTAAGACAGTTTAGCTGGACTCGAGCTAAACTGTTGTACTATATTGTTAACGACAGTTTTGCTCGTCTCGAGCTAAACCATCATACCTTATTTCCTACAACAATTTAGCTCGAGTCGAGCTAAACTGTCGTACCTTATTTACTACATCAGTTTACCTCGAGCCGAGCTAATTTGTCGTACCTTATTTACTACGTCAGTTTACCTCGAGCCGAGCTAATTTGTCATACTGTCTAATAGTCAACATTTCAGGTCGGGTCGGGCTAAATATCATTATCAAGGGTGTGATTATTCCAATTTTGCATTAAATTTGGTCCCATGAAATTACATTCTTGTCATATAATACCATATGTGTTTATATGGTACCCGACCAGAGACGGGTCAAGCTAAATTTGCATGTTCTACAATGTTAATTTTGTTAAATGCAAGTTTTTCCAAACGCCAGACCTTACCTCGATTCGAGCTAAATTACTCACTTCATATGCTTCTTTATTGATTATCATTCTACAAGTTATTCACCCATACTTATTGAAAGGATTTTCTAATACTTATCTTATTGGAATGCAGGATGTCGTCTTCGGAGGACGACGATCTTCATGTTGATGTTCCCGTGAATCCAGACCTTCCTGAGTTTAATGTTATTCCTCGCCGTCTCTGGGTCGGGATGATTGTTTCGCTTTACAATGGTTCGGGTGTTCGCGTTGCGGAGGGGTTGGTTCGCAATGTCCGATCCAGTGCAATTATTGGTTCCTCAGGTCCTCTTGGAGATTCGAATGCTGTAGTACAAGTGTCTAGTACTTTTGTTCTGGAGGAAGCTCCTGATGAATGGAGGTACTCATTTAAGTCCTGGCCAATTCAACAAGTCTTCTTAAACGGTGTCAGTCTCTTCCATCATTGCCTTAGGGACGTTTACAATGTCTGGTTGGTTGAGCATAACGGACCTCTAGGTGGGAGCTCCCGTTCGTACGACAATTCCGCAAGGAATTCACGTCCAATAGTGTCCAGCAATGTTGAATTCCTCATGACCCCTCATTCCATTAACGTAATTATGCCATATTTAACTATTTCTGGACTATGAGGTGAATTTTGGACTAAGGACTAAAAGAAAGATCCGGAGATGTGCCTCATAAAAGATAGTGAAGCATAAAAGTCGAGGAGTTTAGAGTACTATTCAAGCATTAAATGCATCACCAATGACACTTATGAAAGAAGAAATGGCTAGAGCGACCAAATTTGAATTTAGACAATACGTGAATCCACAGCATGCAGCCGGATATCTCCGGGTAAATATCAAGGTGGAATTCAGAAGAAGAACCGAGTCCTGAGAACAAAAATTAATGGACATACTGTACATCACAAATGTGTGGTTGGGAAAAATGTGGTAGGCAAAAATGGGACAGAGCTGCGGACAGAAATTACTCGCAATTGATAGAACATGCAACCGGATATCTTCGGATGAAATCAGAGTTAGAGTCCAATACTAAACTGTTTCATTATAAAAAAGTGTCATACAATAAATAAAGGGTGGCCGTTGCTAAGAGGCGCGTGTAATCTACGGAAAATGGATTCAACTATTCTAGTTTTAGTGCTTTATAGATGCCCTCTACCCGTCCAGTATGGTGTCTCCGATAAGTTAGATAATGAACTATAGCCTTTCTAGGATTCTTTAATGGATCTAGATCTGCAACAACAACACATTTGGGCCACAAATAATGCCTTGTTCGAGGATTAAATGAAGCCTTCTTGAAGATGTGGAGAAACCTAACATAGCTTGGCCTTCGAGTCTGTTTGCTGGCATAGCAAAAAAGAATATCTGATAAGATGTCTGGGGGCAATAACACTTGGGCCGCCTCCATGAGTCTATCTGGACGCATAGGAGACCAAATCCCGACATTGAAATACCGCAGTAGTATTCGAATAACATCTGCCGTGTCATCAAAGGAAGGCAGCTGCGTGGAGCGGGATTTGGCCGAGTCAAGGACCTCGTCCGAGCAGAGAGGACCCCGGAGAGATATGATTATGACCTACAAATAAGAAGCCAAGACTATCGAATTAGAAATAGAACATTGGAATGAAGAGAAAATATGGTAGGAGGAGTTCAAGTGACAGGAATTCGACCGGAGATCTCCGGGTTCCCCTCCCAAACCAACGTTCGACAGTCGAAATGGTTAGGATAATACTCAAAAGTGATTACAGATATTAGAAGGTGAAGTTTGGAGGCGAGACACTAACAATAACAAATAAATAGAAGGACCTCAACAAATAACGTTACAGACAACAACATTAATCTTTAAAATTGAATGGTCGAAATCCCAAATACATCCTTGACTTAACATTTACAAAGCATAGAGTTTATAATATTCAGTATAATTCATTGTTCTAAGGCGCCGGAATTATGCCCTTCACCTCGGACCGGGCCTCTTTGGAATTTTTGTCTACTGGGTCACTAGCAAACATCAAAGGATGACGTCTAACAAAGTCGGGAACATCCTCATTTGACGCTAGCAGTCCGGAGAGCCATGGGAGAAATATGGTGGACAACCAGGATTCATTCGACAACCCAGTCCATGATGGCGGATGAACTGCGCTGAATGGATCGTTAAGGACGTTCTTTAGTGGAGTATCGTCCACAAGCAAGACATCCTTGGGAGACCTGGGCCACGCCTTGGTGTTATAAATTGTCAGCTCCTTAAGGAAAATTGGCTTTGTTGGATGGGATGGGAGCGTATATGATGTTTTTGTGCAATGGGCCTGCGTCAGGATTGTGACGCCTTCCGGAATGACAGCACCTTTCTTGCGCAACTCCTTGATAATATCCACAATGTTCTTTTCCACCACACTGCTCCAAAATGAGACAGTAGCCTTCTCTCCCACGAAGTTCAGGAGTTCAGTGGAACCAGGCCTTACTTTGATGTCTCTCGGTTGTCCCTGTTTGAATTCCCCTCTGTATACAAGAACTCCATTTAAGTCAAACACGACATGATAAACCCGATTGGATGTTACCTGATCCTCGGTTGGAGGCTCTCGAACGATCGTAGTAGGCTTCGTCGAACTTGAACCCAAAATACGAGTACGTAGACTGAGATGAGGAAGTTGTTCAGCAAAGTGAAATTTTAATTATACATATAGAAGTGTTCTGCACTCACAATCCAGAATTGCTCGATGGAAGAATGAGCACTACATAGATGATGGCACATAAGTATGAATGTACATATTAGGCACCTGGGACAGTAGGTGGAGTATCCCTAGAAGTCTGAGCTACACCAGCGACTTGAGCAGTCTGTGTGGGGTTTCTGTCACCGACATCCTTCGACCGTGTTGATCCTGCGGACCCCTGCATACCAGTAATGAAGTGGTAAGAATAAGGTTTGCATCGAGTGAACTGTCCTTAGAACAATGAAGAAGGTTTGATGGACAAGTAACTATTCACCTTATCTTTTTGGGCCCTTGTTCGAATTGTAGGTGGAGGAGGAGGAGCTTTCAACGCAGGATTCTTCATGATTGCTTTCTTCTTCTCTTTTTGAGCCAGGTGCCCGTGGCTCCGCGGAGGGCTGTGCAGAGGGCTCATAGCATGTAATTCACGCAATGTCTGTTGCGCCGACGCCTCATCCATCGTTTGATCGGTGTCACGCAATGTCAAGTCCTCCGCAATCTTGCACACAACCTCCACTTCTGGACGCGTCCTCAAAGGGTCGTCCAGCGGGAGATCTCCGGGTGCTCTTTGGGTGTCGTCGAAGTCCAGGCGATCGGACATTGCCGTGTCATCGTCCCGATCTGGCGAAGGAGAACGTGGCATGCCGGAATGCCAACTCGTTTCCTTTTCAGACGTACCCATTCTAGCGTTCGAAATAGAGTTGCTTCTCGAACTAGGCGAGGTTTGCCTGATAGGAAGAGGTGGTTCATCATCGTGTACCTGTATGGGGTCGATTAGGGTGCCTGCACAGATGATCCGCGCGGCTGTGGCCAAGGACCGGAGTCCAATGTTGGGTGCCGCTGATGAACTCGGTTCATACCGCACATCAACTTCAATCATCGTGGCATCAGGCGTCAGGGTCACATTGACGAAGTCAGTGTGAGAAACATTAGGATGAAATACAAAAGAAAACGGTATGTTACACCCGGAGATCTCTGGTTCAATGTGGTCCTTGCCTACCGGGTGAACTATATTTGAGCATGGCCATGAGAAAGAAGAGCCCTAAAATATGGAGGGCATCCTAAACGTAGGAACAGCTGGAGATCTCCGGGTCATGTAGTTTTCCTAGCTGTTATACCTCGCCGGTGTAGTTCATCCTCGACATTGCCCGTGTTAGAACACCAGCGCCTGGGGTTGACCCAGTGATGGCAGTCTCCTCTGCCTCCTCGGCAGCGGCGTCGGGTACGTCGGCTAAGCTATTCAAGTGGTACTTGAATATTTCTTCGTCGCAGGATTCTGCCTTGAGTTTGGCATCTTCGCTGCTCACAATCTCGAGGACCCGCGCGTCGTGAGTCTGCAAGATAAAACCTGCGTAAGGCGTCATCCAAAACATATAACTGAAGACGGACGAGAAATCTAAGACGTTGAAGTGCTTGGGAAGGATGTCCTGCTTACCAATCCGAGGTATGTTAAATGTGGTCCACCATGGACATTGACGACCACCATATCCTCTCTAATGAACCCCGTGAATAGCAAATCAAGGACCGAGATCCTCAGCTGTGGGACACCGGTTTGCTTCCAGCGCTGGATGGTTTCTGGATGTTGAGTAGCTGAAAAAAAGGCCTACATTTTGTCCGCATGGACTTTGTAGAGCCTCTTGAATGACTGAGCAGGCGTCTCGCTCGAGTCGTATTCATACAGGAAAATACAATACACTACCTCCTCGACCCCGATTACTGGGGTCGGAAACCAATCACCTGGGTGGGGGAAGTAGTAGACCACATACGTCGCCCACAATTTTACCTTGCCCTTGGACTCTCTCTACCGAAGACTGATGTACCTCTTCAATTCAACAGATCTCGCGACATCGGTGATAAGAACGGACGGTGATCTGACCCTCGTCCTCTCGTCCTTCGTGTCCACTTCCAGATGGTCGAAAATGGTTCTGAAGTCCAACACATCCAGGACCTGTGCACGGCATATGTCGTCTTTCACGCGATAGAGGAAAAAGAAGTAAAAGTGAGGCTCATTGACGTTACGCCACTCCTGAATGTCCGGCATGATAAGTACTTCGGCGATCTCGCCCCCTCTCTCTGGCATAACCCTGCAGGTGTATTTGGAGTCGAACAGGGACGTGTCATCCGTGGGTGTAGCCTCGGCAACATCTTCAACGATGTGTTGACTCCAAATGGACACTAGGACGTCTGGGGTGGGGTCAGTGTCCTTGTTGATCGCCTTTAGTTGACCCTCAAGCCAAGCTTTACCCTTGGCAGAGTGATTAGCGGCGTCCACCCAAGACTCGAGCTGAACCCGTCCAATATCCCACTCTGCCGCAAAGGCGTCCCACTGCTCCTTTGTGTAAGGGACGAAGTCAGCAGCCTTCGAGGGAAGGGGGTGCGACTTGTAATTTAACATTAGTTCATTCTTCATTGCCCGGATTCTCTTCTCCTTGTTCGCCGCGTTTTCGAGTGTCTCGACCTGCCCTTTCATGGTACCTTGGTTTGCCGCTTTGGAGGACTTTACACAGACCTTCTTCGCGAGCACTAACTCCGCGAGGAAGCCAAGGTCTTCAGCGCGCATTTTGTAGAGTGGCTTGAAGTCGTTCTGCACCAAAGGCTTCCGCTTCAGCTTAGCTGGGTCTCCAGTCTTCCCGTTCGAGTCTGGCAAAAGTCCAGCGACGAACATCCTACCGATTTGGATCCACTTCTGGACCACCGCGTCATCCATCTCGAATAGAAGAGGGACCTTCGCGTCTTTTGGGTCAGTTTTGCCGAGGTGAGTGAAAATCGTCGGCACCACTTGCCGTTGGAACGTCTATAATAATATATAACTCAGTGTGTGAGCACCCGGAGATCTCCGGTAGACTGGATTGGTTGCTTGAAGAATGAGCGCATTGATATAATTGAAATATATTCAGGCGGAGGATGTAAGCTTACTGAGAATTCGTCAGATTGTGGACAACCATAGAGTTGGGGGGCTGGTTTTCCGAACTGAAACCACTTCACTCTGCACGTTTGCAGCTGCTCGGTAAAACTCTGCTCCTTCCGCAGACCTGTCAAATCTTGGTTCAGAGCGTGCGAGAGTTGTAGCAGGGTCATGTCTTTGGGGTTTGGTTTTGTCCAAACCGGGATGATAGAGAAGTGCGAGATTTCTTCGAGCGTCCACGTTGTTGGCAGTTCGTTTGACAAGATCTTGTGCGCCTCCACAGTATGCTGAGCAAAATGTGAATCTTAGGGGCCGTGGCCTTTGAGGACGAGCGAACTGCGTTGATGATTCCTTCGAGCCATTCTTTCTAGATGCCCATGTACAGTAATCCTCTAGGGGGGGCCCTGTGTAGATTATTGAAATGAACGAGCTTCACAACATCCTTCTTCGTGATAGGGTCTTCTACTATCAAAGGCTTATTCTTGAGTATGTAAATGTTTTTGAACGCGTCGTCGAGAACCTTCCCAATTGCTTCAACTTCAGTCCGCCTCATTTTGGCGAGGTCAGCCTGTGAGAAGTTTAGGCACTTTTCGATGGCGAGGCCAGGCTCATCGGCCTTCGCTTTCTTTCCCTTCTCTGCCCGCGACGAGGAACCTGGGGTCGAAGTTTTCAAGGTGGTCTTGTGTTATCTTCCCGGGGTTGATTCTGGTGTCAGGGACAGAATGGGTGTCAGGTCTGGGACGGGCTTTCGGGACTTCTCTTGTGCTTCTGCCATCCACTTCCACTACTCATTAACGTACTCCGGCTTCCATGTATCACTCGTGGGAGGGCCGTATAAGAAGTTCTCATTCTGACATGTCTCCGCCATCTCATCCGATATCTTAGATGTCTCCAGAATCAAGCTGTATATGAGAGGCTCGGTGGATGAGTCCACGTTCTCCTGGACGACAAGGAGGCAGACCTCGTCGTCAAGACCCTGCATCTCTAGAACCTCGAGTCCAATGTCGGGGTGTCCCCGTTTGCCAATCCAAAGTTGGGGGACGTATGTCCAGGGTTCTTCAGGGGTTTTCAAGAGCTTCATTCCCCACTGGCTAATGCTCTCTCGGCATTTGTAGACGTAGCCAACATTGTGAATTCCTCTGTAGCCAAACTCAGGGAGCCAGTACTCTACAAACGCCCCAAGCTTTCCGGGACGACTTTCAGTCAGAAGTGTGGTTGTCCACGAATCCCTGCAAGATGAGTTCGAAAGAACACAAACGCAGTTAGAAATCACTGCAATTAACCGGTAACCTATGGGGAGTCCGTCACTCAAAACCAGCTGTATTCCTAGAGATGGATGATAGAAATCGAGCTTCCAAATCAATTATTTACTGTCCCAGCTAGGGGAGGTCTTCGCACAATTATCAGATCTACAGACACTTGAATTATCTTAAATCGCTTGAAGTATCTTGCATGCGCTCAGCCGGAGATCTCCGGTTCAGTAGGCAAGATCTGTAGTCGTCGTGAGGGGGTATCGAAACTTACTTGAAACGTCCCGAGATCTACAGCTCTATGTCGGATTGTGAGCAGCAATGGCGTTCGTTTTTGTTTAATTCCATTGCGAAAGTATCCGGAGATCTCCGCCTGATTTGTGGAAGTCTTCTGCATCCATTTAGGAACGATTCGGTGCGGATCAGTCGGATCCATTTCTTTCCTGAACCGGGGATCTCCGGATAATGACCAGAGTGACGAGTTTTACGATATTCACATCTTCCTATGCGCGTATATGCACTTCTTCGTATCGTTCGGAGATCTCCGGATATTTTCAAGATTTACTAAATCGTGGATATACATTTTAAGACTCATCAAACCTTGACATTATCCGGAGATCTCCAGCTGATTATTGGAACTCCGTCTTCCGTTCGGGGTGCAATCGGAGATCTCCGGGTGCAACAAGTACGGAATAACATTGCACTAATCGCTACTGACCATCACGCGTATATTCACATTCATTCACAGAGAAGTTTGACATACTACTCTGGAAGTTTTACATACTCAAAATTCATGTTTCAAATTGGAAAACACAATGAGACGTATCAAATGCTCACACAATGCTTTCAATAACCGACCTTACACACAGGAAATTGAACCTGCAAATGTTCCGATGGAACGCCAAATGTGACGTTTGCACATGGATTACTCTTGTCATTAAATCGGACCGGACTCGAAAGACTCAATATGGACAAGCACATTCTAACGTTCGTACAATGCCATAATCACACGCATGTACATGAAATGAAACACACTTCTGTTCATGGGAGATCAGAAAATGAATCGACAATAGTCTAACAGATATCTGAAAACTAGTACTCATCTTCTGAGGTTTCTATTCATTATTCAAGTGTACTTAATTGTCATACACCCGCTCGGAATCAAATGAACAAACTTGAATCACAATCAAATAAAGAATCCACACACGGTCGCTAGGACACAGTGGACACAATTCAATGTTGTGGACTTACCGGTCTGCTTTCCATGAAGTCTCACTCGACGTTCCAGCTCTAGTTGCCATTTCCCAACCTCCTCGAGGAACTCCTCGGGATCGAAGCAAATTCACAGCTCTGAATAACATCAACAATCAACAACTCAGCTTTTTAAACTCTACAATTTTTCAGATGCCCTAGAATTTAAGGTCCACATCTGATTGACAAGATTTCCGCGAAATAAATTTCAACACTGCTCATTTACGGAGAACATGCTCATTTAAACGCATAACATCCATAACATGCTCGTTTACGGACCTTCTATATTGAATGCACTGAACACCAGAACCCTATACTCTAAGCCCTACAATTCCGCTTCAACGTCTAACAAATTCAGAATTACTCGACTCTCTTGAACCCTAATGGCGCTTACGGAACCCTACACTTGCCCCAGTGCCGATTTTAAGCAGTCCTGGGCAACTACGATACTTGATGACACTGAATTTTACTCTGTGAGAAAGTACATACCTCTTCATTGACCGATTCTGCGCACCCGTTCGTCGTGGTCGTTCGTGAAGACGCCACCCTCAACCGCAACGTCGTTTCCGCTTCGTTGGTGAACCGAGACTCTCGCAAAATTTAAATGCCTATTTCAATCTCTCTATTCCAGTCCTGCTCTCCGACCTTCAGTCCATATCCAGAAACAACCTCTCGACGATATGCTCAATGTCCATCACTATTATCAACACTCACCTCGCACACCGACAGCCTCTCACAGCGCACACCGCCCTAACCTAATGCGTTGATGCCTATTGCGCAAACCACGAAAAAAAACCCCTCCCGCCACTTCCGCTCACTACCTACGACATTACAAAGACAACACCCATAAAAAACAAGAGAGGTTTGATGCTTGGAGTTCCCCTAACCCGATATGGACAAGCTGGACGGCTCAAGGGGTGTGACGGCTCATGATGACAGTGGGTGAACTTAAAAATCAGCTCTAATTACGTACATATACAACGTGTACATTTCACAATCATGAATTGTCAATGTCGTAAGCATGCGTGACAAGACGTATTGATACCCGGATTCCTGGATATTACATATGGCTACAGTAGATACTCAAGTTCACCGGGTATTAGAGTAATCATTATACTTGAATTTAAAACGTCATAAGTGAATAAGCTTAATCTCCCTCTCCGTTACTCTCCCTCCCTTCTTTCCCTCACTTGTTTTTCTTATTTATGTTTTGCTCTCCCCTCCTTTTCCATCTCCATCTCATTTTTAATCTTGATTCTAGTAATTTTGAGATTCCCCGTGATTTCAATAATTACACATTCTTAAATTAACCTACTACTCTAAAAATAAATCCCGCACTCTTCCTCGCTTACTCTCCCTCCCTATCCCTTATTCTCCCTCCCTACCCCTTATTCTCCCTCACTTCCTTACTCTCCCTCTCCATCTCTTTTCTAATTTTGACTTTTTTTTTTATTCCCTAAATTCTCCTAGTGGCATATTCTAAAAGTATAAACTTAGACTTTAAAATAAATCCCTCCCTTACTCTCCCTCACTTACTCTCCCTCTCTTCCTTACGCTCCCTCTCTTACTCTCCCTCCTACTTGTTTTTAATTTATTATACTCTTACTCTCCTCTCCTTCTCCATCTCCATCTCCATCTCTATTTTCCTTTTGAAATTTAATTTTTTGGATTTTCCTTCTTTCAATAAATTCACATTCTAAAATTAAATAACTACTCTCAAAAACAATCCCGCACTTTTCCTTGCTTACTCTCCCTCCCTATCCCTTATTCTCCCTCACTTCCTTACTCTCCCTCTCCATCTCTTTTCTAATTCTGACTTTTTTTTTATTCCCTAAATTCCCCTAGTGGCATATTCTAAAAATATAAACTACTTTAAAATAAATCCCTCCCTTACTCTCCCTCTCTTACTCTCCTTCTCAATTACTGTCCTTCCCTTACTCTCCCTCTCCTTTGATTTTAATTTATTTTACTATTACTTACCCCTCCTACTCAATATCCATCCTTGGTTAATAATATTGTACTATTGTAATAGTATAATTTTTTTTTCTATTCTATTCTATTGCATTATTAAATCATGCATAGGTTTTAAAGAGATATATACATTGTTGTTACCTTTCTTCTTAATTATTTTGTGATATTAAAACTACATTAATGGTTGAACTAATGCGTTGCAAAGCAAGCGCCAACTCCTAGCCATAGTACTAAAATCATAATTTGCGCAATAAACCACGAAGTGATCTATCGCGTAGTCAACCATGCTGTGAACTACAAAAACGCTACTTGAACTGCGGTGTCAACTGTACAATGAATCATTCCACCTTTCATTTTTTAGTATTTTTAAATATAAAAAATACATAAAAATGGTTAGGCTAATGCATTGCAAAGCAAGCGCCAACAGCTAGTCTACTCTAAAATTAAATCCATTATCCTCCCTCTCTTCTATATTCTCCCTCTAACTAAATTATAATGTATCAAAGTCTTAAATAGTTGAAGTTCAATTATCGCTAAATTTTCTTACACGCTATTGAATCCAGTTTTTTATAAAGTTATAGTTATCGATAAATTTAAGGTTATAGTTCATAGTATCAATAAATTTTTAATTTATAGATTTAAAGGTGATATAAGCCCTCAACCTTCATGAACCCAGAACCTTCCACGGTGAACGGTAAACCGTGAATCCTTAACCTTCAACCCCAAACCGTGAAGTAGAAACCCTAAACCCTAAACCCTAAACCCTAAACAGTGAACCCTGAACTTTAAACCCTAAACAGTGAACCCTGAACTTTATACCCTAAACCCTAAACCGTAAACAGTGAACCCTGAACTTTAAACCCTAAACCCTAAACCTAGAACCTAGACCCTAGACCCTAAACCCTAAAACCCTAAAACCGTGATGAACAATCCAGCCTTACCACGGAAGCTGTACCCGTTTTCATAGGACCAGTTTGCTGTACTTCTAAAAGCATCTGCTTAGTTATTTATTTCTGCACGTATCTTCAAAAGTAGACAAATAGCTTCTGTCGAACTAGGAAATTTTAGAGATATTTCACATTGGAAACTTATGTCGACGTTCTACTTGTGTCCTGTAGTGTCAGTTGAACAATACTACACTAAAAGTTTGATTTAGTGTAGTGGACACTAAATACGAACCCATACACTAATTGTCAACTACGCAATTAGTGTAGTAACAAAATAGTACACTAAATGTGAACTGCTACACCATTTGTGAACTTTTGTAAAGATTGGAATATTAACTATTTTACTCCTGCACGTTTAGTGTATTGAAAGTAGAAGAGAATTATGTGTTCTCAAAGGTGAAGAAGAGAAAAATGAAAACTCACTTCCAAAAAATTGGAAAAAACAACAATTGGGAAAAAAAAATATTTAGGAAAAAACAACAATTTGGGAAAACAACAAATAGGAAAAAAAAACATTTTTGCGAAAACAACAATTAGGAAAAAACAATTAGGAAAAACATCAATTCGGGGAAAAAAGACAACTTACTTTTAGAAAAGGTAAACTTTTGTAAAAATAAGCTTTTCCAAATGTAAACATTTAAAAAAGTAAAGATTTGAAAAAATTCACGTTTGAAAAAGTGAACTTTTGAAAAAATTCACTTTTGAAAAAGTGAACTTTTGAAAACGTGAATTTTTTCAAAAGTTCACTATTTCAAAGTAAACTTGGAAGAGAGTAAATTAATGAAAAAGTAAGGTTTTGAAAACTTGGTAAGGTTTTATAAAAGTAAAGTTTTGAAAAAGTAATTGTATGGAAAAGTAAAGTTTTGAAAAAATAAATGTTTGGAAAAGTAAATTTTGTATAAGTAAACTTTTTAAGAAGTAAAACTTGAAAAAGTAATATCTTGTAAAAGTAAGCTTAAAAAAAATAAATTTCCATGAAGTGTACTCCGATAAAGTTATCATTGATAAAATAAATTTTGATCGAATTTACTATTCAGAAAGTACACTTGTTTGCAATTAGTACACTATTTGTCAACTTGTTTGCAATTAGTACACTATTTGTCAACTTGTTTGCAATTATAGTACAAAGGTAAGTACACTATTCGTGCCATTACACTAAATGAAACTTTTAGTGTAGTGGGCAGCAGTGGGCCGACTGTTTTCCATGGGTAGGGTATATTTTCATTTACATTGGTGAGTACAAGAAGTATAATACGATTACATTATAATGTGACTTAGTCCATGTTGTGATACGGCCCTAGTAATCACAAAGATACACCATGGGGCATACTTCATCTTCCGTTTTCTAATTTGCACCACTCTGGGAACTAGATGGTTTCCTTACAATACGGTCATCCCATGAGTACGAGCCTTTCATTTATCATGAGTGGAATGTGGCCTCGGTCGTGGGCACGTCGAATAATGCGGACTATCATGATGGTGTACAGCAGTTACTATGATAGAGTATGCATGCCCAAGATTCGTTTCAAATTTGAGCGCCTGAATTTTCCCACTAGGAGGTGATGAGGAGGTTGATAAGAGTATCCTTCAACTCAGCTCTCATCCTTTTTTGCTCTAGAGGTTTGGGATACTGTGGGAGCTGAGCCAGTTAGTAAGAGTGTTTGCGTGCGCGACATCGTGCTAGAATTTTGCAGGGAGACAATTAGAAAGTAGGTATTCCAGGAGTGTTAGGTGTGTTTCCTCGTATAATTTCGTATCCGCATTCAATTTGATAGGATTGGTGTAGATTGTGTTTTATTCTGCCCTTAAAGTCGATCCGGAGCTGTCGTGCAATGATTAAGTAACTAAATTGTCTCCTATTTAACAAATTGATCCCGAGCGCCTAATATATTTTGACTCGAGAAGTAAGATGACGTAACTGATCGGGGTGTGAATCCGAACAGTTCTCAGGGATTGGCGACTGAATCTTTCTGCCACACCCTCGAATATTCCGTACGGCCGGTGTTTCGATAAAGACAAAAATACGAACCGGAGATCTCCGGCTGATCTAGCCGTGATAGTCTGGATTCTGCCATGCTCACTTGCAGGCCACGGCAACTATCCCAAATACGTCTGGCTGTCCAATTTTACGAGCCCAGCGTTTCTGGAGATCTCCGGCTATTCAAGGGCGAGATGACCATTGAAAGATATCATGACAGCGTGGTTCGGATGAACCGGAGATCTCCGGTTAGATACGAATGGAACATCTAGCTTCACCCTTCTCATCCTCACTTACACAAGGAGTAGTCTATGTTGATCATTATCGAGTCATCCGGAGATCTCCGGCTAGACACACCCTACGATTTTGACCTTGGAAATTGAGTTCTAATCCACGTCCACTAATTCACGTACTAAGGCCATCGGCCACCAGCCGAACATCCACCGACGGAGGCCAGGAGAATGTCTGACTCTGATTGGTGGGAGAGTGACTCGGACGATCTTGCCATGGTCACAGCTCAGTGCCCCGATTTTGGTCGTCCGGATTTTATGGAAGAAGATGATCCATCCGAAGAGTCTACTGGAAGGTCGGAGGTTTTGTGGTCAGGATTGTCCGTGAACCTCTTGAGGCCAGGCTCAGGCAAAATCGGAGAAGCGTCAATTGTCGAGGTTCACCCAGTTGGTCAATGGCTTGGAGTTGACATACCAGTCGGTTCCAGTGAGTTCGTATTACTTAGACCAACGGCCATAACGTCCTTGGCGGAAAAATTTCCACTCATTCCCTTGCAACGCGGATATGGTTCACTTGTTCAAACACTTCGGCGGACGGTCCTGTGGAGAAGGGCGGATGTGAAGATTCCAACCGGAGATCTCCGGTCCGACGAGTCCCCTTTCGTACCACGAGATCGGTGGGTTGGACTTGAAGTGCAGCGATTGGACGGGAATATGTTAGTACTCTGTTCTGGAAGAATCATGGCCTCGTTACCAGCGGATCATTTCCGTAGTGGATGCTTGGGAGAAGATAACATCGGTGTAACTGTCCTCGACGTTTTTGTAGGGGACACGGAGAGAATTATGAGTCATGAATTGTGGCCCATTCTTGAATGCTGTTTTCCTTTCCGGAGGTCTTTAAAGAGCACAATAGATCATTTTGCATCTCTGCCTTTACAACCTGATTCGGGTGCTTATTTGGGGGGTCGTGAAAGGAGCCTTACCGCTTTATTTCCGGACAGCAAGACCTCAACAAGAAAGAGTCCTTGTACACCAAAAGGACTATGGATGACGAAATTCGCAAAGTCAGCTCGGAAAGGTGCTGTCCCAGACGATGCTGCCAATATTTTCAACAAACCCAGACTCTTTCTGTTAGACAAAAATTCTATGACAAATCCTTTGAAGACAGAAAGGAGTATGCGATCTCGGTAGGCGGGCAGTTCCACTCCATTGATGGGGACCGGAAGAGAAAGTACGTCACTCTATTGGAAACGGAGGTCTGCTCCGTTGCATGGTACACGATCCATGGAATTCGGAAGTCCACGTTTCACTCGTACATCGCACATTTCAGTAGAGGAATCATCAATGCAACTCACGGTAACAAGGGCATCAAGCGCCCACGGCTTGCCACTATTCAAGCGATGGGGTCAATGACGTCGATTATTAATGACAACGCGGATCAGATGCCACACCAAATGCGTAGTGTCGGGAATGGTCGGATTGACACTCTCAAGTATCTTCCTGCGGGAAACAACTGGAAGCAAATTCGAGCCAACGTCAATGCTGTACGTTACTTGTCCCTGCACAATGATATGGGTTAGATCTCTCTTTCTTCAGTCGACCGAAGTCCTAGTTACTCAACCGGAGATCTCCGGCTGTGTCAATGTTGACATGATGTGACCTTTATTTGCTATACTCTGTTCTTCGCACTGTCTGCTGGATTGTCCTTTTGATATACTCTTCTCACTTGGTAATTATTTCATCTTGCAGACAAACGACTCCTACGGTCTTCCTCCTGTAAGTCAGTCCACAGTTAGTAGGGTTAGAAAAGAATTCTTCGGGAATGTTACTATTAAGCCATCTGGAAGCACCTTCGCAAAATGCAGTACTTGCGATGAATTCAATCAGTTCTTATTGACGACTCCAAAGGGAACGCCCGCTTACGAGCTATTCTATAGCAATAGGCAGGCTCACTTGAATCTCCAGCAATCTTGCCGGAAGCTTTACGCGACATGGAGAGAAGAGTCGAAGGCAAAGCCAGTGACCTTTCTTTGTGTCATTCACGACAAGATGGACACGGCAAGACTGCCCTTCCTCGCATGTGGAGGACTACTAAGGCGACATCTAGTCTCGAACAGCTTCCCATGAATGTCACTGGAATGGTGGCTCACGGTCATGTCGACGGAGCGTATGCTCACTATGCTCCTGCATTATGGCCTGGAGATTCGAACGCCACCATCTCCTCTCTGGCGAAACTTTTTCGGCGCCTTGAGGGAGCACCTTTAAATGAGACGTGCGCGCTCTTCGAGCACCCTCCTCCAAACTCGATGTTCGCGGCGCTCATGAGGGGAAAGAGCAGGTGCGTGGACGCTTTAGAGCCCATGGAGCCGAGTGCTTTTAAGGGACCGAAACCTTTGCCACCGAAATTGTTTCTACAGCTTGACAACTCAGCGAAGGACAACAAGAACCAATACTTGATGGCTTTCTCATCACTGCTAACTGCTCGAGGTGTTTTCAAGGAGATACAGGTTGGTTTCTTGGTTGTCGGACATACGCATGAAGATATTGATGCTTACTTTAGTCATCTATTGAAAGAACTGCAGAAAAGCAGTAGATATATTCTAGCGGATTTTATGAAGGCATTCATGAAGTCACAGAAACTAGCCTTCATGCCGGAAGTTATCCAAGAGGTCGCCGACTTCAAATCGTACGTCGATGGCTATCTATGCAACAGGGCGGCATGTCTGGTGGGACTTAGTGATATGTACAGGGTTGTTTGGCCGTCCATCCGTCCGGTAGTGTCAGTCTGTCCAGATGTCCGTCCAATAGAGGCTGCAATCCGTCCGATAAGGGTCAACCCTAGTTTGACCATGACTCGAGGTAAATCAATTTATCCACTGCCACGAAGGCGATTACGTGGCTGACTCGTCGTCAACAGGGTCGCGCGCCTGCGGACAAGGGGGCGGGCGCGTGAAGAGGTCGGGTGCGTTCGGAAATGGGCTGGGCGCATATTGAAGGGGCCGGGCGCGTGCGGATATGGGCTGGGCGCGCACTGAACGGGCCGGGCGCATACACGGGATGACCGGGCGCGTACCGTGTTGGCCGGGCGCATATAGGGGTGGACCGGGCGCGTACAGTGGTGGGCCGGGCACGTACTGTGAGGGGCTGGGCGCGTGTAGGGAGGACCGCGCACGTAACGCAAGTGTCTGGGCGCGCGCGGTGAAGGGCCGGGCGCATACTTGGAGGGGCTGGCGCGTCCGGCCAAGGTTGCGCGCGTTCGTAGAGGGGCTGCGCGCATTCATGGGGGAGGACTAGGCGCGTTCGTCGAGGGGGCTGGGCCTGGCGCGTGGCCTTTGGGGTCGCGCGCGTACGGGTATTGAATTTAGGGGTCGCGCGCGCTCTCTCACTTCTTAACATGCATGAGCTTCATATCGCAATGTGTATGAAAAATGTTAATATTTTATTTATCACGAGATGGGCAAAAAGCACCGTTACATCACAATGCTAGTACATATTGCAAAATGATCAACAATTGAAACCTTCACTATCAATACGCTAAGTCAAAATATCTATATCTCATAGCGGAAGCAAGCGTCCGGAACTTCAAAGTTGAATGGTTTAGCCATTAGCTCGTCAACCACTTTGCAGAGTGTTGGACGTTTGAGGGGATCTCGCTCTAGTAATTTCTGGATCTTCACTTGAAAAGCTGTGTAGTTGACGGTTGATTTGAAGAATGTTGAGTCAGATTCTTTCTCCCAAATCGCTCTAGCCATCCACCCAACGGAGTACGAATCGGCGAGTTGGGTGTATTGGTGACGCCGCTGCATCACATCCAATGCCGTTTCCGAATCTTGTGGGCCGAATTTGTAAAACTACTCTGGAGCTACCCAATGTCGTCTACGGCGTTGATTGTCCAGCTCCGTGTCTGTCCGAAATCCATATTTTGATGGTTCTTTGTGTGATACTTGGCTCGCAATTCCCCAATCACAAACGCCTATGAAGACGGATCCTGGTCTCTCTGGAGGAAAGTGGAGAAGCACGTTTGTGGGAGCGATGTCATTGTGAATGACATTTGCCTTGTGGACTTGGGCCATGGTGCACATCAAAGCCCAGGCAAGTCTTGCTCTATTCTTTCAAAAGGCTAAGATTTGTGTTGTATCCTCTGCCGAAATATATGGAGCTGAAAGGATTGAGTTGCTCAAAGCCGCCGGATTTGCCTTTGGATCGACGGTTTTAAAATGGGCCCAACTACCACCATTCCACCACAATGTGTACGCCTCCATATTCTTTGTATTCACCGCCCAAAACTTTATAACTCCTAGGTGTGCAACATGACATATCATGGCCTCGTGAGACTTTTGTCTAAATTTCTCCTTCGGATGAGACGCCGTTGGCATTTTCCCGGCAAACTCCATGTATGCCGAAATGGCTCGCACACCCACAATGCGGACCTTTCGAACCTTTCCGTATCCACCAACGGCGTCATATCCGGAAAGTCCATAAACTCCGATATCTTCTGGAAGAAATTGCACGCTGTGCAACATATGCGCCTCCATCGCTGACTTCATCGCTTGTTCATTCCAAGGCATACCTCTCGTACGAGAGCTTAAAAACCTACCGATGGTGGTCTTCACACCTTTGAGGAACTTGCGCAGTTCCAAGTCTTGTGGCTGATGCTGGCCCCCGCGAGGTTTTTTCACCTCACAATCAAATACATGCGATGCATTACTCGTACATTGAGTGATTACTCTCTCCATGAATGAGGCATAGTGATACATGCCATATGCATCCTTGAACGATTCAGAATTCTCCAGAGCGCGCTCGAATTTCGACTAGAGGTCGGCCTGTAAGCACATGATTCCTGGCTCTCCCTTCTCTAAATAAACTTGACGGAATCGCACCACGTTAGTTTCACACCATCAACGGTAGTATTGTATTGCCACACCTCGAAGAAATGCGGTATACTCCTTTGGTGGATAACCGGCATCCTTCTCGTGCGCAGACATTTTTTGCTTCGCCCTCTTCGACGGTGCCTTCGGTGCATCGGAAGGATTGCGGCTCGACTCTGCAACGCTAGTAGGTGGAAGCTCCAATGCATCTGGAGCATCTAAATCAACATACGCGGGCCGCTTCCCAGTATTACGATCAGTGGCCATTGCAATAATCACAACCCTACACAAACCATAATTTTATAAAAAAAATCAAAACCTCCCCCGGACCCAATGTGTGGTGGCCCCCCTCTTAGTTCCTAGCAAAGTTCGGATAGAACTAGGACAAGGAGCCACTTGAGAGGAACCTATGTGATTGATATTAGAATCTGTTCCATTTATAGTGAAATGGAAAACCCTGGCCACGCATGCGCATCTGCATGCGCCTGACCAAGACGCCAGGCGCCCGGCCCTCCAGTGAACGCGCCCGGCCCTCCAGATATAAATAGTCGCGCGCGCCCAGCCCATCTCACAAACTCCAATTGGAAATCGTGGCCTTCAACTATCTTTTTAAGGTGGCTGATTGCGTGACCTTCGATTGGGGCTCCGGATTTGCACACATCCATACGACGTTTTGCATCACCGCATCGATCACCGTTCTAATTAATTAACATTGCTACCTTGGATTATTTTGAAATCCAAGGTGGTAATTTTTATTAGTTTTTTTTTCCGATAGAGCTTAGCGTAGTTAACGAACATTTTGGTAGATTTTTTTACAGTGTTCGGCTATGAAGAGTGAGAGTGAGCCGGATGCCCAACAACAGCCACCAATGTCCACCGCGCAGAGGAAGAGGGAGAAAGACAGAAATAGGGCGAGGCATGGGAAGCTCCAGAAGAAGCCGAGGCACGTGTTCAACAATCCAGCGAAGATTGCATTCCTGGATTGGCAAGATGAGCCATCGCCGTGGTCGTCTGTCACTTGCGAGGATTACATCGAGTGGTGCCATTTGTCGAAGATGTTTCCTCCACATCGCCATTTAATAAATCGTCGCGCAAACAAGGCGAATTTGAAGTATTGCATCAATGAGGCCTTTCGGGCTCGTGCCCTCTAAGTTCACCGATACTTATACGAGCTCGAATTCATGCCCCGCAATGATTGTCCCCTCTATCTCGCTCGCATGGTATATGCGGAGGTCGTTCTCAATAAGCGAGTGGATTGGAGGACCGAGCGGAAAACTCCCAAAATGCCGAGGGTGTGGATGCATGCCGATGTGCCTAGGGAGCAACATCCAGTGTTTCCTTTTACGGCACTGGGGCCACAGAAAACGGATGGACCAGAAGAAGTAGCTCCCGTAGAGTCAGATTCATCACCGGATTCAGACTCAGATGGACGTGTAGGTCGACGTTCATCGACTTCTCTAGTGGCGTGTGCGTCACGGAAAAAGCGCCAACGAGTGACGCTCCATTAAGCAGGACGTCTACTGGTTCAAGGAAGTGGCCAGGTAGATTTACCAATCGTAAATCTTGTTGGCAATGATGAACCCGCCGCGAGGCTTGAGGGTGTTGGAGATGAAGAACCCATCCATGTTGTGGATGAAATGCCAATGATGGATGTCGTAGTCACCACTTCCAATCCCTGGCATGTAGCATCAGGGTCCGGAAGTACGACCGTCGATGCTCACCAGGAGTTATTGGACACTATCAGCTTGAAGGATAAGATGATTCAACGTCTCCAAGAAGAGATTGAAAACCTCAAGCTGCAATCCAGTGAAAACGGTGATATTATCACCAAGCAAGGAGCCAAAATAGAAGAGTTGCGTCGAGAACGTGTTGCCAGCCAGGCTGATATTGGCGAAGTTGCTCGAGGTGTGGATGAGACAATGATCGCCAATGTTATTGGCAACATTACTAGCTGCTTGCTAGAGAATCCAACAAGACCACCGCGTCACCGCTTCGCTAGTCGTCCGTTGGTTTTTCTACCGCCGCCGACTGTAGCAGCACAACCATTCGTAGATTCCATCGGCACCGAGGATTCTCTGTCATTTTCCCCAGCTAATCCAAGCACGGAACTTGTTCAGCTTCGTTGTGCAAACGACATCCTTCGAAAAAGGATTAGATCGGTGGGCGAGTAGTACTATCAATGGAAGGTGGCATGCATCTTGAATGTTGACCGTGCGAGGCAAATGGCAATAGAATTCAAGAAGATTGACAACGAATATCTGACGAATAATACGCGCCGTGACTTTGGACTCACATCTTGGGCTCACATCGAAGAGTTGTTTCCAACTGAATTGCCTCTGTTGCCAGATGGTAAATCTATTGACTGAGCAAAGTTGGAGTGGGACCACGTAGAGGCTATGTCTTCTCATGCCCTTCAACCAAGCGGAAACGTGGCACCACGCTAATTATGGCCAACACCAGCAAGCTTCACGCAAAATGAAGATGCTTGCCCGGTTTGTTTAAATCCTTTCGGGCCAGAAGGTGCATATGCTCTTGGCACGTGTCGGTGTTTATACCATCCGATGTGTTTGCTAGGTGGTATCTTGACAGGTAGATTTTGCGCAAAGTGTAGAGCACCATTTCATGAGCGCTTGTATGAAGTGGTTGGCCTCACCGCCTACATGCCACGTAGTTGGAAGCTGAACCCGGAGAATGCGCCTGGGGATGCCTATGCTCAAAAGTGGGGAGAAGATTTGGTGTGGAATTGGCGTGCGCAGTGCCACCAACTACATAGGTCCAGTGTAAGCACGTTGTTTGGTTGGGAAAATGACCACCAAGAAATTGTACGAGTGGCCAACAAGCTCATATCGGAAACCACCGTGGACCATGTTGGTAAATGGAACTTCTTCTACCAAGTCATGGGTGGATATTGGGATGTTAGGCGGAAGGTATTTCAATTCGGGCGACGTCCAGATGGGAAACTATGAACTCACCAGGGACGTGTGGTGTCAGAATTGGGAGAGGCCACTGATCTTGACCTTCGCAATGCATTGCAATGGGAAGAATCGCAATGGAAGGAAACTTGGAAGGAAGAAGATATTGATTTCCTTCTTGAGGAACATAGTCCGGTGACTATGAAGACTCTCAAAGCACTTCGGAACTCCACAATGTTACGTGCTCTGGTAACGTGGATGGGCCTCACCGGAGGACGCGAGCGGCTCGTAAATTGCTGGATGATGGGGCCTCAGGAAGTGGTGAACCAAGTAGAGCCGATGCGTGATGAAGTGGAGTACATGCAAATAGAATGCAAGATGAAAGCGTAGCATTTGTAACCATTTTGTATGTTGCAAAATTTCCATGTGCAATATAAATATAAGGACATCTTTAAAGCATTGACCGAATTCTTGCATCTCCTTTGAAACATTGAAATTAGTTTGAAACATCTAAGATAATTCACTTTGCAAGATAGGAACTTTCCATGGTCCCTGTTCGCGCGCACCCGGTCCCACAGCGCACGCACCTGACACAAATTTCAAGCGTGCCCGGTCCCCATTCGCGCGCGCACTGTCACTATTCGTGCGCGCCAGGCCCCCATTCGCGCGCGCCCGGCCTTAGAGCGCACGCGCCCGGTCCCCATTCGCGCGCGCACTGTCACTATTCGTGCGCGCCCGGCCCCAAAGAGTGCGCGCTCGGCCTCACAGCGCACGCGCCCGGTCCCTATTCGCGCGCACACTGTCACTATTCGTACCCGCCAGGCCTCCATTCACGCGCGCCCCGCTCCAAAGAGTGCGCGCCCGGCCTTGAAAGGCATGCGTTCGGCCCATATTCGCGCTCGCCCGGCCTCACAGTGCACGCGCCCGACCCTGGATCGCACGCGCCTGACCCCATTCGCACGCGCCCGGCCATTCTGTTCCTCCTACCGAGACCATGATTGATACCCGCGAGACCGTCCTATCTCGTACTAGCGCGGCCTATGGGGGGCATGCGCGCCTTGCTATAAGTTTGGGAATTGTGGCACGATGGGCCCACTTCCCAAGCGCTTTGGCCTGCAACTGCCACGTGGCGGCTGCTTGCTAAGCACTATTGGGAAGTGGGTCCCGGTATCTATTGACATCCCTTTTCATCCCGGTGTCTATTGACACCCTTTTACTCCCGGTGCCCCTTCACGCTAGTTTCAAGCATGGACTCAAGTGGGCCTTCAGAGATTCAGGCTTCCGAGAAGAAAATGAAGAAACGACAGCGTGATGCGGGACGAGTACGCGACCACAAGCAGAAGAAACGCATTCAAATATTCATCGATGGTGAGCTGAAGGCATTTCAAGGCTCGAGAGATGTACCAAACCCGTGGACATTTACAAAGTGTGCAAAGTACATTGCCTGGAGTCATTTGGGACGAATGTGTCCGCATTCGCGGTATTCGCAACTTCGGAAATACGACAAGGGTTATTTAAATTACTGCACCAATGAAGTATTCAAAGAACGGTGCATCCAAGCATACCAGCACATCTACAACACGGCAAAGGTTCACCGGAACGAGGTGAATCTATCCATTTTACGTATCGTGTATGTTGAGATTATACTCGGAGTAGTAGTCGATTGGAGGACGATGGAAATACAACCAAACTCCAAGATCACACCAATATCCATGGCGTCACTACCAATAGAGCGCAAGTTTCCGGGCGAAGCTCTAGGAAAAAAGGCGAAGGAAGTTGAAGTTCCAAACAAGGAAGTCGTGTGGTCAGACACTTCCAGTGACGACTCGGACACTGGATGCGACCCATCTATTCGCAAGGAGATTAAGGGCTTTATTAAATGCCATTGGCTAGATTCTGCCCTCCAAGAAACACCGACAATTGGAGAAGATCTTGGCAAGGAAGAAGATCAAACTGAGATGGACGCGGTTGCATATGAGAACATCAATGAAAACCTAGAGTCATCTGATGATGTTCCAATTGGACGAGAGGCTCATCTTCAACTTCTTGCTAAATATGAGCAGAGTTTACAAGAAAACAAGAATCTGGTAGAAGAAGCCA